>JAHPZR010000798.1:97500-106883 GCA_019787425.1 Platygyra sinensis | reverse complement strand
TTGGGAAAACAAAATGTACAAGCGAAAAAGGTCTATTGACTTCCTCTTAGTCCATTTTAGCGGAGGCAAATAATATTCATCCAGTGTTTTGGATCTCGAGAAGCATTTCAGCTCTTTAAGCATTTTTTGCTTCAAGGATTTGGTCACAAATCTTGTCAGTGTATATTTTTCAGGGTTCTGCGGCTCTTGCCGTAGTTGTACCAAAATAAAGCTTCATCCAGCTCATTTGTGCGTTTTCATGATTGATTGAAGTTTGCCGGGAACATTTTGATGGCTTTCTCAGAAATTACGCAAGAGCGCGAGATCGGTAAGAAAACATTTTGCCCCTTATATTATAAACAAACAATTTTACTCGGCCCCATGCGATTACCTATACTTATTCGTAATCTTTCCAACTTGTTTCAGCCGTTACATAAATTGCTTCAGAAAGGCGTGAAATAGGACTGGTCCAAGTAGTGTGGAAAGACTCTCCAGCGAAGTAAATCTGGGCTTATGGCTGGTCATGTATTGGATTCATTTAATGAGAAAAGAAAGCTGATTCATGTGACGCTTTGTGTAGGAACTGTGATTTCACACGTAACGGCGCTGGAGAAGAGCAACCCATCGCATTTGTATAGGAAATCGGTCTGTTCGAGAAACAATTAGGGATTAATTGTACGCGTGAACAGATCGGACTTTTTAAGTAATTTCCACGAGTGGCCGCCGCAGCCACGAGTGGAAATTAGAAAAAGTCCGATCTGTTCACAAGTACAATTAATCCCTAATTGTTTCGAGAAAAAAGACCGATTTCCTTTTAATAATACGGCAACCGTAAATACAAGCTTCTGGCTCACGTCGATTTGCTATAGAGGGTTGCTAGAATGAAGCAACGGTGCGATGAAATATGTTAGTTTTGTCACTTCAATTTTCTCAGAATTTTTCGCCAAAGTTCTCCATACGATAATATTTTTCTTTCGAAAACGAGCCACATAGACGAGCAATTTCCAAGTTTGTAACATTAAGTTCAATTTCATTGGCTTTGAAGCTGTCAGAACTTTGAACGCATGAGCGGCTTTTTGATGGATAATCAACATGTACAGGAGAGGAAATGCACGTCGAAACCAGTCGAGACGGTATCAAAAAGCGTTTTATTTTGTTTACTACTGCGTGAAAACGTTTTAAGAAACGTTTACAGCCTTGATTTAAACTATGACACGGAGCTAAAGATACAAGGACGAGCTCATTCGGGAAAACTGAGATAACCGTGCAAACACAAGTGTTCATTCCGAGAGTTGAAGTTTTCTTGCCTTCCTCTTATACCAAAATGTGCCCCGAAGTCCTCGGGACTCTGGCTTGCAGATGCTGTCTTTTTTCTGTAACTACTTTAATTCGGTGTAGAAATCTCCGAGAACCTCTTCAAGATCTTTTCAATGGCTTTCGGACTTTTTCTTTCCAAATATCGGGGTAGCTAAGTTTCGGTCGATTTTGTTTTTGTTTTTGTTTTTGTTTTTGTTTACTACTGGTTCCTCATACCAAGCTTTTTTTGTTTGTCGTCAACGGCAAACCTGAATTTATCCGATCAAATGCGACCGATACAATTAAAATTTAATTGTTCAGGTATCGAGAGAATTTGGGATAAAATTTTCAGCTTCCAACCAATCAGAAGCGAGTATTTACGGTAGCAATATTATTAGTATAGGTAATCATACGGTTTCGAGTTCAATTTGGAATTAATTTGCACGAGTGAGTTTTTCAAAAAATTAAAATTGCACGAGCCGCTTCAGTGAGTGCAATTTCAGCTTTTGAAAAACTCACAAGTGCAAATTAATTCCAAATTGAACGAGAAAAACCGTATGATTGCGTGGAAGATGTTTTGAGCTTTACGAACTCTGAACTCACCTCCCAGTTTTGTCCGCGCGCAGAATGTGCTCGCGCGTGCATTTGAACTGCGTTGTCGTAATTTTCCAGATTTTCATCTTTGTTGTATTCTCTTGCTGTTTTTGTCGCTTTTTGGCTAGTTTTGCCGTTTAGAAAAAGAAGGAATTATGTACGGCTTAGTTAAAACTGTATCGTATCTATAAATTTTCAACACACAAGTTTTTTTTTTAATTTTAAAATCTCTGCCTCAGGTGTATTAATTATAAAATATTCTTAAGCACAAAAGACTTGCTGCATATAAGAAGGCCTTGTAAAAGTAAAAAAGCTATGTAATTTTTTCTTCAAATAAACATCATGGTATTTCCGAGATAAACGACAATATCGATTTCATCGGACATCAATCAAACGAGTTCTGAAAATCGACCATTTTCATCGGATTCGCATGTCGCAACTACTGAACGCAAAAAAAGTTATTAGCACCCTCCCCACCCCCCAAAAAAGAAAGTTTTACAATATTTTCATCTTTACATTAAGTTCAATCAAGTCACTGCCTCATTTCTAGGTAAAGCGATAACATTCTACACACTAATCAGGTCTTTCTGGCTTAAAATTCAAACAGAGAAAATCAACTCTGTTGAAATCTCTAACCCGACCCTCGCCCTTATGAAAACAAAAATGTTGTAACACATCTATAACTCAATCAACATGGGGGACTTTCAAATATCTTAAAAATGGAAACCCGAAAGTCGTATATTGAAAAACGTTTTAGCAGTTATTTCTAGCTGAGTCATACGACGCAAATAGATTGTGACACATATAATGGGACTTAGCAGCAATTGTTTTTCTTAATTCAAATTCGGATATGAGCACGTTCCGTGAGAACGATTCTAAAATTTGCGAGGAAAGAATCAGTTTGCAAGATTCAGAATATTACAAACCAAAGTAGGTGAACATGTTGATGTTATTTATAGCTTGGTTATGCTGGCGTTTGGGACTGAAGGCATATGTCGAATACTTGATAATGCTTTTGGCCACGCACTCGATAGCTGCCAGGGTAATTTTGTGAGTGTTGTGAACGATTTTGAATAATTTTATGACGAGTGCCTAATCATTTGCCCAAACTAAAGATATATCGAAGACCTATCCTAGTATAGATAGAATCTAAAATCCTGAGGAATTCCGCGATATTTCACATGGTTAAAATGGTACTGTATTGGCGCCAATCCTGTGTGTCTCCATTTGTACAATTTTAAGTAGAAAATAGGTCTGCAACGCGTACATGTGTGGTTTACAAAATTCAGCTGCCTCGATGAGAAGACGATAAATTATTAGTATCTGGTCTCATAGGCCCTATAATAGTTTGTAGGTTGATTGGATAAATAAATGTGACAAACACATTTTAGTTAAGCAATAAAACACATGCCGTGTTTAGGTAGTGTTTTTTTATTCGTGAGTGTGATAAGAGAGTTGATCACATTTATCTGACATCGAAAACTACGAGCTGTGGGAATGGAAATGGGTTTTATTGCTTTTATAAAACAATTTTACAAATAAAAAATATTGTGAAATAAGTATCATGTATTATTGGGTATTTATTTGCTTTCCTGTGTAAAATAGTGCTTAATACATATATGTAAATCAGTTTGTCGGCGGCCATCTTGGATTTGGCCGCCATCTTGGATTCAAACGCTGTTACAAAAATTGTTTTGCTAGCTCAGATTTCGATTCGAAGCTGATTTTGCATGTAACGATAGGCACTAAACATGCCTAGAAGCTTAAATCTACCTAGTGTAATTGTGTAACCGTTTTATTTTAATTTTTGTCAAAAAATGGCGGCCATCTTGGATTTGGCGGCCATCTTGGATTTTCGATGATCGAATCAAGAGGCTTCCATGGTCGGATTCAGGTGGATTTTTATGTCTGCACTATTTGGATGGATGTAAACAGATTTAAGGTGACTGGGCTATGTTACAAACTGTGTCAACCTCGCCTACAAAAATTGCTTCGTTTACTGGACTATCTGCCGCACGTTCTGTGTTTTGTTCTGCAACATTTTTCATTTTTGAACATGGTAAAGGTGTCTTTGCGTTAATCTTGTCGTTGGGCCCTGTGTTAGCTTACATCTTTATATGTGATTTTGAAGAAAAGTGTCTATTGTTGAACGCCGAAAATAGTCCTTCATTTTGGAATCGCTGTGTTGGGTTCCCTTTTCCACTTTTCACAACATAGACAGTGCAAATGAGTTGCCGTACTATTTAAACGGCTTCATGATAGGAAAACCGAACACTTTAAAGGAGCGCAGTCAGGATATTTTGATTTCAGTATTTTATACATGGAGAATCGACATACGAACAGAAATTACTTGGCTTATTCTTTCTCGCCACATTTTATGGTTTTTGTAGTGTTTCCTCAACGAACATTGCGTTTGCAGGATATAGAGACGGCAAGAAACCAAACTACGAGTCCCGGCGACACAAAGGTTGCTTTGCCTCTAAGCGACGATTTCAATCCGTGACAAATATCGCCAGCGCAAAAAAAGGAAATCACCCTGAAAAGGAAAAAGCCTTGAACCTCCAAGAAAAATAAAAACGAGGCCACAGGTCCGTTGTTTAAGCTCTGACTATTTATTGCTACGCCGCTTACATTGTGGCAAACAAAAAAATATTCTACATAAGGAAATTTGTGGAAATTGTCATTTTTCCAAGATTACAAGAAATCAGCTCCGTAAAATTATTTTTAAAATTGTTGCTCGTTTTTCTTTTCGGATGCAAAAAGCTCTTGTTAAAAATGAAATCGGGGTCTCCGGATTAATTTTTAGTAATTTGCGACATAAGCTAAATGTCAGGTCTGGAAAATCCTTTTGAAAGGTTGCCATGGTAAACGATGAGGACAAAATAACTTCTGTACTAGGTCAAGTATAAATTATATAATCCAAGCCTACAAAAATATTTCAGTGGCCCTGGTGTGCCTTTTTGTTTTATTCTTACAAAGTTATGGGCCGTCAAAAGCCTGAAAATTGATACCAGCCACCTTAAATAGCTGCTTGATACATTTAGATATTTATTAGGTAGGTAAAGTTTCATATTCAGCTAAATTAATTATAATGATCTCAGCTGATACACAGTGAATTATTTTTTTGACAAATATTCAAACAGCTTTCATGGAAATTCATGTAAATAGACTTATGATCACTGTATCAGGATTCAAAGATAGTAACACATTGTGGTACATGATCTATCTGTGTACAGTAGTAATTAGTAGTATACTGGGTAATAAACTGAAACCGATAAGATATTTTGTTAGAGCCTTTTGTTCTGTATTTGCCTGTATTAGATCAATATATTGAAATGCCAAGCGGTGCAGTTGGAATTTGCAGGTTCAATTAATACTGAGTCAGCAGGTTAAGCAGTTTGCAGTTCGTAATGATGGCGTAAATAGTGCCATGACGTTGGTCATTGTACACATATCAACAAACCTGTATATCATATTTACCTTTCATCATTTGTTAAATAATCTCCTGATTTTCTAAACCATTTTATACTGTATCAACTTGGATTATGCGCAACAAACTTGAACTTGAACTAGAGGGAAAAAAAGGTAAGTTTTCAAGACGTCTTGACAGGTAGCTGAACTCTGACAATTCTTTTGTCTTTCGCCTTGTTTCCTTAACGAACAAAACGTTCTTCAACTTCATAAAATGCCAAATGGAGTAATACGGAAGGCAAACTAAACCAGGATCCTTGTTTTCATTTGTGGTCTATCCTCTTGACCGATGTCCATCCTCCTTCTCCGCATCCGCCAATGTCTTGGCTGGTCATGTGACAATACACAGGAATCTTTCCACGTCATTCTGCAGCACGTAAGCTTTTTTTCGCAAACTGAAGAATGAAAATAAGATACCTTCGTTCTATCATACAAAGCTACCTGTTTGTAAATGCTTATCAGTTCGGAGTGAAAGGGAATCTTCTTTTTTTAACTTAATCAATTCATGATCAGTTATGGACCCTTGTTGGAGTTTCTGGGAGACTTCCCTTGCCTTGGCAAAAGTTGCCAATGACAGTAATCGATCGATGGTCTCTAGCCGCGACAATCAGTTTACTTCTTGGTACATCAGTACAAAAGTTTCTCAGTGCCTCTACACTACATAAGTGTTTAAGTCCTGATCCGGAGTATGGTGAATCAAGAACGCTAAAAGCATTTACCCGTGTATGTCATACAGGTCCTTACAAGAATAAAACGACTCTAAAGAAATTTCAACTCGCAATAACAGCAAAAGAAACGATAAAAAGCTAATGAAGATCAGTTAGTCCTTGTTTACCTGTTGGGATTGGCGACGCTGCCAGCTTTTTTATTACTGCTTCGAGGTTTTAATTTCCAAACACAAAAGAAAAATTTCCAAAGTCTTAATGGCTGTACAGACATCTGCCTTGTCACAGCTGCAAGATTCGGCACCTGATGATTAAAAAACATTCTATTTGAAAATTTACAACGACCGAAAGCGACAGATTAAAACCATTCGATACATCGGCAAAGTAGAAAACATTTCTGTATGTACTTTGGCATGGCCTTTCCAGGAACATACAATAAACGGCGAATCATAATTCCTAAAAGAGGTGAAGAAACTAGACTCAAATCTCCAAAAACAGCAGCAAGGCTGGCCTAAAATCTCAAACCCAGCAAGAGAATACAACAAAGATGAAAATCTGGAAAATTACGACAACGCAGTTCAAATGCACGCGCGAGCACATTCTGCGCGCGGACAAAACTGGGAGGTGAGTTCAGAGTTCGTAAAGCTCAAAACATCTTCCACGCAATCATACGGTTTTTCTCGTTCAATTTGGAATTAATTTGCACTTGTGAGTTTTTCAAAAAGCTGAAATTGCACTCACTGAAGCGGCTCGTGCAATTTTAATTTTTTGAAAAACTCACTCGTGCAAATTAATTCCAAATTGAACTCGAAACCGTATGATTACCTATACTAATAATATTGCTACCGTAAATACTCGCTTCTGATTGGTTGGAAGCTGAAAATTTTATCCCAAATTCTCTCGATACCTGAACAATTAAATTTTAATTGTATCGGTCGCATTTGATCGGATAAATTCAGGTTTGCCGTTGACGACAAACAAAAAAAGCTTGGTATGAGGAACCAGTAGTAAACAAAAACAAAAACAAAAACAAAAACAAAATCGACCGAAACTTAGCTACCCCGATATTTGGAAAGAAAAAGTCCGAAAGCCATTGAAAAGATCTTGAAGAGGTTCTCGGAGATTTCTACACCGAATTAAAGTAGTTACAGAAAAAAGACAGCATCTGCAAGCCAGAGTCCCGAGGACTTCGGGGCACATTTTGGTATAAGAGGAAGGCAAGAAAACTTCAACTCTCGGAATGAACACTTGTGTTTGCACGGTTATCCTCAGTTTTCCCGAATGAGCTCGTCCTTGTATCTTTAGCTCCGTGTCATAGTTTAAATCAAGGCTGTAAACGTTTCTTAAAACGTTTTCACGCAGTAGTAAACAAAATAAAACGCTTTTTGATACCGTCTCGACTGGTTTCGACGTGCATTTCCTCTCCTGTACATGTTGATTATCCATCAAAAAGCCGCTCATGCGTTCAAAGTTCTGACAGCTTCAAAGCCAATGAAATTGAACTTAATGTTACAAACTTGGAAATTGCTCGTCTATGTGGCTCGTTTTCGAAAGAAAAATATTATCGTATGGAGAACTTTGGCGAAAAATTCTGAGAAAATTGAAGTGACAAAACTAACATATTTCATCGCACCGTTGCTTCATTCTAGCAACCCTCTATAGCAAATCGACGTGAGCCAGAAGCTTGTATTTACGGTTGCCGTATTATTAAAAGGAAATCGGTCTTTTTTCTCGAAACAATTAGGGATTAATTGTACTTGTGAACAGATCGGACTTTTTCTAATTTCCACTCGTGGCTGCGGCGGCCACTCGTGGAAATTACTTAAAAAGTCCGATCTGTTCACGCGTACAATTAATCCCTAATTGTTTCTCGAACAGACCGATTTCCTATACAAATGCGATGGGTTGCTCTTCTCCAGCGCCGTTACGTGTGAAATCACAGTTCCTACACAAAGCGTCACATGAATCAGCTTTCTTTTCTCATTAAATGAATCCAATACATGACCAGCCATAAGCCCAGATTTACTTCGCTGGAGAGTCTTTCCACACTACTTGGACCAGTCCTATTTCACGCCTTTCTGAAGCAATTTATGTAACGGCTGAAACAAGTTGGAAAGATTACGAATAAGTATAGGTAATCGCATGGGGCCGAGTAAAATTGTTTGTTTATAATATAAGGGGCAAAATGTTTTCTTACCGATCTCGCGCTCTTGCGTAATTTCTGAGAAAGCCATCAAAATGTTCCCGGCAAACTTCAATCAATCATGAAAACGCACAAATGAGCTGGATGAAGCTTTATTTTGGTACAACTACGGCAAGAGCCGCAGAACCCTGAAAAATATACACTGACAAGATTTGTGACCAAATCCTTGAAGCAAAAAATGCTTAAAGAGCTGAAATGCTTCTCGAGATCCAAAACACTGGATGAATATTATTTGCCTCCGCTAAAATGGACTAAGAGGAAGTCAATAGACCTTTTTCGCTTGTACATTTTGTTTTCCCAATACAGATCATGTGATGATACTCAGGAGATTTGATCCTTTGTTTTGTTCATTAAAAAGAGTACATGCAGACATATTAATGCTTGCATGTACCCTCTTTAATGAACAGAACAAAAGATCAAATCTCCTGAGGTCTATTGTCGGTTAACACGCTGATCACGCACAAACCAGCTGAATCGGGAGCTGAATGTGGAAAGCGTATTTGCGCAACTACGGGAAGAATCCGACAAATATTCTTTATGATCGAAGTGACAGAAAGTGCATCCCTTTGACAATTTTTAATGGGCAAAATGTTTCAAAGTTACTTGGACTCAGAATCCTGGATGATGATTTTCTCGGGTAGTTGACCTCGCTAATGCTTGAGCTTTTCTGGGCTGAATTATCACCGGCAATGTTCAACGTGATGCTGCAATTGTTGAAGTTGTACACATGGCCAGGAGCTGATGATTGGAATGCAGAGGACCTTGCAGAATAAAATTGACTCAATACTCCTCTTGACGTAGCAGGACCGCTGTTGTCGATGATATTTGAAATCATTTGCTGCTCTCGCTCATCACCAGAATCGTAATCAACGAGACCGTGCGCAGAAGTGTGTCCCGTGATATTCTTGATCTCGCATTATGGTATTCCGGAACTTTTCAACTTCTTTACGACAGTCTTTCGGGCACTATGGTTGGTAATCCTCTGCTCTGGACATAAATCAATCAGAGGTGAGTTTAGCTTCATTTTCTTCATAATGCTGTCGATTGTGTTTTTCCCCATTGGCGTTTTCTTGAACCATACGTTTGAAACCGGTTTATCGATCACAGAGAGGTAAAACGGGCCTGTGGTTTTCATTTCCTCGGGACGTTTCTCGAGGTAGACCTTAAACAACATT
>JAHPZR010000798.1:90000-92500 GCA_019787425.1 Platygyra sinensis | reverse complement strand
AGCGGAACAGGTGTGAGGCTTGTAGAGATCATAACCCCTTTCCACAGTGCATTTAATTCATCTACACATGGATCCAGAAAAGTGTGTAATTTTGGCTCACTATCCAATGATGGAATAATGCCTCCCAGAATGATGTTTTCAAACTTGAATCTTTCTGATCGAGGCAAGTTCATGACAGCAAAATATATGACCCCGACAGAATAATCACTTCTACGCTTGAAAGGCTGGAACCAATCAGTATTCAAGATAAGTCCATAATGTCTTTCTTGATCAAAGAAATGTGTCCCATCATGCCATTTAAAATTCTTCCAAACCTCTCCATCGTACATGTCACTAAGCACTGATTCTTTGACCTGTCTACTTCTCCAGTGTTCACAAAGGTCTGGAAATCCTTCTCTTTGCAAAATACTTTCCAACTGACTGATAACACTCTTCCAACAGTACACTTTCAAGGGGTAAAATTTGGTTATGCCATTCTTTAGAATAACTTTGTTTACAAGTTTGGTATTACAGTGCTTTGCTTTCCCAAGAGGAAACAGAATGTTACTGCATTTCTTTGGAATAACTGTTCCATGTTTTCTCTCAAGACATTCATCCAAATGGTACAGTGTTGCACATTTGGAACAAACAACAAATTTTTCAAAGTCGTCTCTTTTAAGATTTGCTTAGAAATGGAAGTTTGTATTACTTAATTATTAAATACTCTTCATGGCCAAGTTGCAATGTGAGAAATTTTATTCCAGTCCTCAAAATATAACTTAAACCTGTCTTCAAAGGAGCTTTGATTGGTACACAAGGCATATTTCATTTGCGATCTTAGATCACCAACGGATACCTCAAACCATAAGAAACAAAGAATCTAATTTTTTTCTCATAACAGCCTGGTTAATAACCTGCGAATGCAGACAAATTTCCTGATCTTGCTTGTCTCCGCTAAAAGTAAATCTGTGAACCTGAGCCGAGAAATGGTAAACTGTGACCTAATGACTTTTGTTTCTCTTTGGCCAATCAGATTCCTTGATAGAATGAAAAAAAAAGTGCTCCTTGCAGCATTTACCTCGCGCAGTAGTTCTGGGGTTACTGAATGGGCTTATCTGTGATTGGCTTAAAATTCCTATTTCACAGAAATCGTTTCTAGGTTTGGGTTTGCAGATGTTGTATTCAGTGGAGACAAGCGACAGCCAGAAAGACATCTGCATTCGCAGGCTACCTGGTTAACAATGTTGACATGAATCAGAAAATTTTGGTACATGTCCATTCTTGCATTGGATACAAGAATTCAGATTTGGATTTGTTCTTTTCTGGTTTCTTATTTTTTAAGCCTAGTTTACACTTGTGAGATAAGATAACACTACAGAATTAAGCACAAGAAAAAGAAACATGTTCCTTCTTCCTTGTGCTTGCGCAAATACTTATTTCACTTGACTGTATTGTTCTTATCTCACAAGTGTAAACTAGGCTTAAAAAATAAGAAACCAGAAAAGAACAAAATCCAAATCTGAATTCTTGTATCCAATGCAAGAATGGACATGTACCAAAATTTTCTGATTCATGTCAACATTGTTAACCAGGTAGCCTGCGAATGCAGATGTCTTTCTGGCTGTCGCTTGTCTCCACTGAATACAACATCTGCAAACCCAAACCTAGAAACGATTTCTGTGAAATAGGAATTTTAAGCCAATCACAGATAAGCCCATTCAGTAACCCCAGAACTACTGCGCGAGGTAAATGCTGCAAGGAGCACTTTTTTTTCATTCTATCAAGGAATCTGATTGGCCAAAGAGAAACAAAAGTCATTAGGTCACAGTTTACCATTTCCTCGGCTCAGGTTCACAGATTTACTTTTAGCGGAGACAAGCAAGATCAGGAAATTTGTCTGCATTCGCAGGTTATTAACCAGGCTGTTATGAGAAAAAATTAGATTCTTTGTTTCTTATGGTTTGAGGTATCCGTGTGATCTAAGATCGCAAATGAAATATGCCTTGTGTACCCATCAAAGCTCCTTTGAATGACAGGTTTAAGTTATATTTTGAGACTGGAATAAAATTTCTCACATTGCAACTTGGCCATGAAGAGTATTTAATAATTAAGTAATACAAACCTTCCATTTCTAAGCAAATCTTAAAAGAGACGACTTTGAAAAATTTGTTGTTTGTTCCAAATGTGCAACACTGTACCATTTGGATGAATGTCTTGAGAGAAAACATGGAACAGTTATTCCAAAGAAATGCAGTAACATTCTGTTTCCTCTTGGGAAAGCAAAGCACTGTAATACCAAACTTGTAAACAAAGTTATTCTAAAGAATGGCATAACCAAATTTTACCCCTTGAAAGTGTACTGTTGGAAGAGTGTTATCAGTCAGTTGGAAAGTATTTTGCAAAGAGAAGGATTTCCAGACCTTTGTGAACACTGGAGAAGTAGACAGGTCAAAGAATCAGTGCTTAGTGACATGTACGATGGAGAGGTTTGGAAGAATTTTAAATGGCATGATGGGACACA
>JAHPZR010000798.1:75000-87500 GCA_019787425.1 Platygyra sinensis | reverse complement strand
AGAATTAAAATCCTCCAAATTGACATTTTCAACGTGCTATTATCAGGAATATTTTACATTTACTTCCCAAAGGAAAATTCTATTTTTGGTTGTCAAATCAACATTTTAGTGCCAAACAGAGAGTCTAGGCCATGAAACTGATTGAGTCAGTACTGGTTGTGGTCATGTATGAATACATTTTGGGAATTATTTTCTCTCTGTCAAACTTAACGTACTAAGCAGACTTTCAACTGGCACAAAGACAGTTATTGTCATGAAGACACTAAGTAAACAAAACAAACAAACAAAAATGCAAAGGGGTACAATCATTTTGTTTCAGTTGCATTTACTATAGATGTAATTAATGAACCAACACCTTGCAAAAAATGAAAGTTTAAATCATGCGGAACACCTTGAAAGTTTCTCCAGCTGATAGTTGCCCCTTGGAAGATTGATGTTCTTAAAGCTGGCAAAGTTTGTTTCTTGTTTAAAGAATATCAAATTTCAGAGGGACAACTTTCAGCCAGCATTTCTCAGACAGAGACACTCTATTGTTAAAATGATAGGTGCCTGTGTAGCCAATTACATTGTATCTATAGGTGTTTCTAACTGTCAATAAATAATGTAGATGTAGACAGTGAGCAGCAGCTAAGGGTCAGGGTTTTCAAATGCTCATGATTAAGCTAATCGGGGATCAGAGTAAATTATGACTTCAGATTTTTTATTTAACAAGCTTTATTGATTAGATTGATTAGAGGGAAACGTAGAGAGAACTTGAAAGAAAAGCACCATTAGTAGAAGATCACCCCAGACCATAATGGTTTTGCATGTGGACACTATATGTAAACTTGATGTGCAGATGTATGTATTACAGTAGGTACCACTTAATATTGGAAAAGGCATCATACTCTTTTCATGCTTATGACTACTATATAACTGTAGTAAATGTGCAATTGTAATTCCAAGATCAGATTGGTTGTTAAATAAAATTATTTGATGAAATACTGTTCTTGTCTTGGTGCCAAACACCTATTTTCTTATTCCTCAGCCAGTCTTTTCCGAAGTTATAAAAAATGCTATTTAGCATTTTGTTATTGCTGTTGTTATTTTTGTTGTCTGTTTGTTCTCTTCCTTACAATTACAGTCTGGATTTAGGAAGCGCAGATGCCTTTCCGCGATCCGTAAAGTATTGCAAAGATGCATAACGAGAGTGAAAAGAGTTATAGTAAAGATTGATATGAATTTTAAGACTTATGCCTTTATGCAAGATTCTGAACAGAATACACTGATGGCATTAACAAAATGGTGTAAGTTCATTTTATGCAGTGTGTCTCAATTGGGCCAACTGGCTCAAATCACACAACTGTCTCATTTGGCCTAACTGGCTCAAATCAAAAACATGACTATTTGCCCTAACTGGCTCACATAACACAAACACACCTTTATAGCTTGCCAGTGAAGTGTCCTGTAATATGGTAATTATATGGTTTCAATTAACGAAAAGTTCAATGACTTAAATGCACATTTAATGAGCCTAAACAAAATCACAAATATACAACATATTTACTGTTCACTTAAATGAATTTAAATCTTGTGACACACAAAAAAAAATGTATGTTTAAGTGAGACTTAAACCTGACTATGATTAAGTCATCAATTTAAGTCAGGTTTCTGGTAATTAAACATGACTTAAATATGGCCATGGATTATCTAACTGTTTAATTTAAGGTGGCTCTATATAGTTTTTTGGGCGCCCAAGCATGGGTACAAATAGCATGAGCGCGCGAGTATTTAAAGAAAAGAAAAACAACAAAAATAAACATGGCGCCGAGACTTTTATCGCGATTCGCGTTTCACTTATCGTTATCATTGCTGTCCCGAACAACTGTTCATCAAAAAACGGCTAGAAATGTGTTAAAAAATACACTTCTTTCGACTTCTCCTGACGTGGCTAAACTGAGAAGCCAATTTGCAGTACTTATCGCGCCGACATCAGAGAGAGAAGATCGTGATCGTAAGAGAAGGAAGTCGCAGAGTGGTCACGGTGCACTTTTTATGGTCGGAGGCTTTGCTTTGAGTTCCCTGAGCGATGAAACACCGGAAGCAGCTGGAGTGTCTGCAGAGGGGCAACTGACACCGGAAATGAAACCACCATTATGTGACGAAAAGGGTCGGTTCTCACGAAAGAAAACGGTGTCGAGTGGAAAACCGGAAGAGAGGACTCGTGGGATAAAGGAGTGGAGGCAAAGAGGAAATTAGACTTTCAAGGAATGGTCGAGGATTGGTCCCCACCGAAGAAAAGAGAAACCCGTTTAAGTCAGGTGTGGTTTAAATCTTGTTTTCACTATACGAGCACCAAGCAACACCCTAAAAGTCTTTGTTTATCAAGACTCTCTTTGCTCTGAATAATAGCTCTCAGTTTGAACTTTTGTATTACACCCCGCGTTGTTCATGGCACATTATTTCGTCAGCATGAGTATACCTGAAAATTCTGAAATTTCAAATTCTTAAATTCCTACAAATATTTTGTTACCATTACAACCCAATAATAAACCTCTTGAATTTTTATCAGAAACAAACAAAGAAGGAAAATTGCATTCCACATGGAAGCAGAATTATGGACTTGGATGTTTTGAGAAGTTCATTGAAATGTTGTCAGCACTGCAAAGCAGGTGAGAAGGGACATTTTTCTGCCCCCAAAAAATACACTAAATAAAAGTCAAAATGAATTCTCAGTTCCATGGCGAGTACACTCAACTTTATAGCTATAAAATTAACAGCTTTCCAGGAAAGAGCTATAAGGGTGATTATACATGTTTATCCTCAATACATTTCAAAACATCACATATGCAGTCAGCCATAAAATTTAGCCTGGGGTTGGTCCTTAAATTTTTGGGGAAGTTGTGAAACCCTTACCCTCATAATTACCTTTAAACAAGAGTCACACAGTTGTTTGTCTATTACTGTACTAGTAACAAAAATGTTATTGGTAAATTTGGAACAAACAAGCAGTTGTAAACTTTCACAGACCACAAATTGCATTCGCTGCTTTTGTGAAATGTTGTTAGTTTTTGCAAAAATTTACTTGCAAGTGTTCATTTATTCCAAGACATGCTGCAAGTACAAAGTATCAGATTTTCCTGAGTATCAAAATATTCCCTTTATTTTCAGCTGATTTGTCATTGTGGAACATAACAGCAGAAAAAAAAAATGTGGGTTAGCCTCAGTGTTCTCAGTTACCTGTGCAGTGTGTAGTGCAGAGAATGTTGTGAAAACCTCAAGTGAACACAGGAGCGGTCAAAGAGGACCACTCACTCAGGATGTTAATTCAAGAGCTGTTCTTGGGTGTCTTCATACAGGGATCGGTGAAACCCACCTAAATAATTTACTGTGTACATTAAATATTCCCCCTATGAACCAGTAACTTTCAAGAGTAGAGAAAATGAGATTGGGCATGCAATAGAGCAAGTAACAAGGAGAAGTTGCAAAACTGCAATGTCAGAAGAAAGAAATGCTGCTATCAAAAAGGGCATAAAAGCAGATGAACAAGGCTGCATCAATATCCCCTGCTCATATGACATGGGTTGGCAAAAACGGGGAAAGGGGCATAACTCGTCAACCGGTCATGCTGCAGTCATGGGTTTAACTTATGGGAAGGTTATGGATTATACTACGAGAACAAAATCCTGCCGGGTTTGCACAAATGCTAAAAAAACTGGAAAAGAAGCTAAGCAACACAATTGTCGAGTCAACCATACAGCATCATCAAAAGCAATGGAGCCTATGGCAGCAGTCCATTTGTTTACTGAAAGCCTAAATTCTAATGTCAAACTATCTGTTTATGTCGGGGATGAAGACTCCACAACAGCTGTACATATAAAAGAGAAGGTCCCTTATCCTGTAGAAAAGTGGACCGACATTGTGCATGCCAAAAGATCCCTTACTACAAGATTGTATAACTTGAGCCAACGTGGGAAATTTGTAAATTCATCAACTCTCTCACAGAAAGTTATCAACTACTTGGTCAAATGTTTTGCTTATAGCGTGTCTCAAAATAGGGGAAATCCATCAGCCCTTCAAAAATCCTTAAAATGCATTCTACTACATTCGTTTAGAAATCACGAAAATTGCAATGAATCACGGTGTGGTGCCAAGAAAGACCCTATTAACTATAAACACTCTGACTTACCCTATGGTAAAGATCTCTACGGCGATGACTTACGGAAAGCTTTGGAGAGAATTTTTGATGAATATTGTACTGACATAGTAGTTGCAAAGTTATCACCTGGGTCAAATTCGCAGAGAAATGAGGCCCTAAACAGTGTTATAGGCTCGAAAAATCCCAAAATTAGATACTATGGTGGGAGTCAAAGTAATGACTTTCGGGTGGCCTGTGGCATCTCGCAAGTAAACCTTGGATATCAGTACATTAGCCAAACACTCGAGAGCCTCAACATTGAACCTGGTATACACTGTATCAGGTACATTGAAAGGATGGATCACAAGGCTGCCCAAGACAAACTAAGAAAAAACAGCATTAATTTCAAACGTCAAAGAGCTCAACTACACAAGCAGAAGTTAAATCTTGATGGCAAAAAACAAGCTAAGGAAGGAAACACATACCAAAGTGGAATAGGACTTAACCTGGATCCAAACAATTCTACCAAACTGATCCAAGAGTTTGACATCATCAATATGAAAATTTCAAGCGAGGAGTTGAAAAACTTTGAAACATGCAATCCTGAATTAATGATCAGAGCAGTGACAGAGAAATTTTCCTATGACAGAAACAGTGCCTACAATTTCGTCATTTACGATATTGAAACAAACACGACTGGAAAAACCGCAGAAATATGCCAACTTTCAGCAGTTGATAAATCAGGTTTGCACTCTTTCAACGACTATATATTGCCTTTGAGGGATGTAGATATTCATGCTACAAGGGTAAATGGTTTAAGTGTCCGAACAGTCGGAGGTGTCAGGACCCTGTTCAAAGACAATCAACCGGTCGAAACAGTCTCGCTTGGAAAGTCACTGGAAAAGTTTCTAATCTACTTAGAGAAAACTGTCAGGCGTGTGAAAAGCGATAATGATATCTACACTGTATTAATGGGGCACAACTCTCAGGTTTTCGATAATCCAACCCTTCTTCGTCAAGGTGGACATCAACTTTGTGAAAAACTTTCCTGTCTTAACGTTTTCTTTTCTGACACTCTCCCTGTGATGAAGAACTTGGTCAAACGTAAACATCCCTCTCTGGTCTTATCGGCCGGATGGTTCCACAGTTAAATTAAATCAACAATCCGTTTATCAGACACTTTTCCATGAACCTTTCCCAGCACACGATGCAATGGAGGATGTTAAAGCTTTGAGAAGAACAGTCTTTGACTCTCGTTTGAACATTTCAGAGGACCTGTTAACAGAGAACATGTCAACAACACAGTACGCAGAAAACGATATGAAATACCTTGATCGTCGCTACGAACTCCTGCAGACATTCCGTGGAACTCTGTATCATCCAACAAACGCGGAATTTCCCATCAAACAACAGATTGCTGAAAAAATAGCCGGAAGTGGCATTTCATGTCAAGATCTGAAGAATGTTTTCAAGAAGTTTGGAGCAAAAGGGCTTGTTGGCGTATTGTCTCTGCCTCCATCTTCAGCAACGAGCAAGGCTCCGCGAGTGACAAAAACAACCCGTATTCTGGTCAAGATCGTTGAGCACTTCAAGGCAGTGGAGGAAACCGCAAGTTAAAACGCATTTCCATAAGCATGACAACACTTAGGTATACTTTAGTGGGGAAAAATAAGCTTCTACTTCTCGTTTAATTCAACTAGTACGTGCGAAGAAAGCGAAACGTGAGCATGCGCAGTACCGTAACTTGAAGAATTTCTATTTTCATGACGTCACCAAAAAACGTGAGTGATCGAAAACGCATATTATGCGCGTTCCAGACGGTGAATTTTTTGAAAATTGGCACATGGATAGGATTTTTCTTTTTCTCGCCGCTAGCAAAAAATCATCAAATTTCATACATACGTTAATGTAATACGCGTCAAAAACGAAAATTGCGAATTCCTCCCAAAATTATGTACAGATTTTCTTGTACCTTTGCCAGTTGAAACTCCTTGGATATTAACTCTGCTTCGCCAAAAACAAAGAAAATTCACCGTGTAGAAACCGAGAAACACCGTCTAGAAGTCTGGTAGGTTCAAAAAACAAGCTCAGTAGTTGCCATAGCAACGACATTTAGGTTCTGAAAGATTCTTCCAGAAGTAGTCTTAGGATGCGTTCCTTTGGGAGGATCCGGATCAGGATTTCTAATCTGTGGCGTTCCTTTCGAGCGAATCCTTTTTCAGATCAGTGATCTGTCGAATCCACTCTGGTCAAGGATTCATCGGATCACTGATCTGAGTGATCTGCAAACGGATCATCGGATCAACGATCCGGCGCGTTCCTTTGGGTGAAGGATCCGAAATTAATCACTGTGCGCAGCGGTTTTGGTCTTGAATTACATACGTACTTCATATATGAGATACACTTCCATGAATTTTCCCGCGTTCGCTCGACAGCATTTCTGTTGTGGTAAGTGGCCTTAATTTGAGTGAAAATCATCAGAAAATCAACAAAGTGCCCGTGAAATACAAACATTTGAAGTGGGTTGTGCAAAACTTTGTTTCGGTTTTACAACGAAATTGTCGTATATAACTCCACCGAATACTCGTGAATGCAACCTCCATGCTGGAACCGTTTGTAACATTGCTTGAGATATTATTACTGGTAATTAATTTGCTCGTTTGTTTTAGCGACCTCTTGTTATTCTGCCGTACGTTTAGGTTGTTTTAACGCTTTTCATGCCTATTGTCATGGTAACTGATCCTACGGAACAAAGTTCCGTTCCTTTGGTACGCGATGATCTGAGTGATCTTGGATCATAAATCCTGATCCGGATCCTCCCAAAGGAACGCAACCTTAGGCTGTAGGTTTATATTTTTTGACCTTCCAGCTAGTGCTATGTGATAAACATTTGCCAAGGGAGAAATTATTTATGCATATGTAATATGCTAAGCTTTGTAAAAAAACTATATAGAGCCACCTTAAATTAAATGTGACTAAAATGTGGCTTTTAGCCTTGTGGTTTAACTTTTGTCATTTGCATTACAATAAAATCCAAAGTGGATTCGAGGCAATTTGGGTTACAAAAAATTACAAAATTGCAGGAAATTACCTCAATTTCTGGATTAAATTGTAATGTAGATAACTGTGAAAAGGGTTATTCACTAGTGGGTTTTATGTTATTTACAGCAGGCTGTAAGCAAGGCCTTCACTTCTTTGAGAAGTTTCAACAAATTCCCACCAAAGGTGCCACGGATGTCAAACTCTTTTCGATTGGTGACGATCTGTTTCTGGTGTTTGCGAATTACAATGGCGATAACTTGGGAAAAAAAGCTAAGTCTGTTGTTTACAAGATGGAGAACAAACGTTTTGTTCTAAACCAAACTCTGTCCACCCAAGGCCCGTACGGCATCGAACAGTTCCAAATAGATGGAGTGCACTACATGGCTATTGCAAACCACTACGTTGGCGGCTATAAACTGAACTCTGTCATTTACAAATGGAGCACAGGCAAGTTTGAAGAGTTTCAGGTTACTTCAACCAATGGTGCTTCTGGCTTTAAGTTTTTTACCATCGAAGGAGATCATTACTTAGCCGTTGCCGAATATTATGATGGTAGTACCTACTCTATCGACTCGTTTGTTTACAAGTGGAAACAAGGAAGAAGACTAAAAGAAGTACATTTACGGTTTCTTGGCTTTAAAAACTTGAAAATATTGAAAATGCGGGTACGCGCGTAAACAACTACACATTTGCCAAGGACAGTTCGATACGTGCAACTTTTTTTTAAGGGTAAAGTTCAATAATGCGTGGGAAAACCATTGGAAACCGTTATTTTGCGTTAATTTCAGTTAGAATTCTATTAAAACAATTAGATCATTCACTCTCGATTTCTATGAGGCGATAGTTGAATCGGCCTGCGGCCTCATCAACTATCACCTCAAGGGCTCTTATACGTAGGGCGGTGAAACGAGCGGGTCCGAGCAAAAAGGTGTGATGCAGAAGACTGGGGTCTACTAAAACGAGAAGATTCCACTTACACACAATCAAACCTTTATTTCTTAAAAAAAATTACATGAAACTCCCTTCTGTTTGAATCAGCAACTTTATTGTTCTGAGGCATTCGCAAAAGGTGAGTTTTTCTGGCATGAAAACAGGACTTTAAATTTCGTGCTGTGAATGAGGAAGATCTTCTCGCGCTAGTAGTACGCGTAAGCTTTTAATTTATGAATAAAGTTTATGCAAGGAAGCTCTTTTTTCTGGTATCGAGTTAGTTTGTGAGTTTCTCAGAACAATTCTTAATCATAACCAATTTCTGCTTTCGATAGTTTCTTATTCTTTCTGCCTGTTTGGCGAGTTTGGCGAAGTTTTAATTTTGACAGGAAAATCTGACGCGTACAAGAAGCTATAATAGTGGAGCGCGTGCACTACGAGTCGGTGTCAAAAACTTGACAAAACATTTTTTTCGCCTTCTTTCGTGCTGAGATGCTGCAACAGTTTTCGCCAATGTTATAAAGCTTCTAACATTATGTGTGTTTCTTCAACATAGTGACATTTTATACTTGGAAAATAAACAATAATGAGACAGGGAGTTTAGAGAACCCAAACAACAAAATCACAATCGTTATTCGAATTGGTCAAAGTAAGCGTCACCCGGCGTAACTTTGCTGATTATCTCTGCTGTCTTCCCATATTTCCAGCCAAACATTTAACATTTTCTCAAACATTAATCAGTCTTAAGTGTATTTCTGATCTAGAGCTGTTGAGTTCGATTTACGATTTTACTCGAAAGACCGCAAGATTGAAGTTCTATTTGCCACGTTTAGCTACAGAACACGCATCGGCGAGCGCTCTTCTTCATCAATAACCAGCGATTTATTGGATTTTCACACGATTAAGACTGAGCAGTATTTACAGACTAACTTTTCTGTGTCTTGATGAACATCACGTGTTGCTTGCAATTTAGTCGGAACTCAAACTCGCAAAGTGTTATTACTTTTTGGTCGCTATAGATTCTCGGGCAAAATCCTGGTAAACTTGTGGCAAGAGTAGGGAAACTTTGAAGTTCTGAAACGCTGCTATATCAAAATATATCAAGCTGATTTTTTAATATGTTATGTAAAAGCTATCGATCTTCAACATATGTAAAATTTGGACCGGAGTAATGTGGAGTACTCTTAAAAGAAGCAGCGGAGCACAAGTTGGTCATGACTGATGAGCGGGACATTCCTGCAATCAACACTCAAATTTGAGCAGTTTACAACGAAAATTCTTAAGTGATGTTCAAACAGACAAAATGGTATTGAGTTTTGGGACAAAAATATCAAAGAGGCCTTTAAGAAGAGGTCACTGGTGGCTTCAAAATAAAGAAAGAAAATTCCATTTCCGGTTTGTCGAGAGCAGATTTTTGGCAGACATTAATTTCACCGGAAGCGCGGAAGGAGCGCTCGTGCCAGTCCTTCTCCGCATCACACATTGGCCTAACAACGGACTGCCCGTTTCACCGCCCGGCCTTTTTCCACCCTAATCACCCCATAGAAATCTCGAGCTCATAATCTAATTGTTAATTAGTGATGTACCACACAAGTGAATAGTACTTTTCGCATATGCTGATTGGCTAGCTCGGAGGTGATTAGCCAAGTACTATTCACCTCCACTTCATTGAATAATTGTTGAATATTCATACACATTTTCTCTCCGACTGGGTTCTTGGTTTGGTGATAGACTGCGCTTGAATTTCAGCTTTCGTGTGACGTGGCATTTTCATGACGGCGGAGACCATGCTAGTTAAAAAAAGTGACTTATGTATTGTAATTTAGCTATATAAACAGCTCATGTATTAGTAATGTTTTAAAGTTTCTCGAGAGATAAATCCACCCGTTTGTAGCAAACATCAGGGACAGATGTTTCTCTTGGTTTCCGGCCACCATGTTGGTGCCCATATGGATAGACACCAGCGTGGCGTCTCCATACAAATCTCTCTACATTTCGGAAAAAAAATTTCCCCGCATTTTTTCCTACGAAAAATTGCTGTGACCCGAATCTTGGCGTGAGTCTTTGCATATTTACCTTCTTTCTTTTCTTACATTCTGGACTATTTCTATTAAACGGATGTTTTTTTTATATTCTGATCTATTTTGAATGGCGTGACACTGAAAACCAGCAATACACTTTCCATGGTCCTGGCAAGAGCATTGTGTATTCTTTGTAAAACACCACTTTATTATACAAACCTTCTGTAGAACGGAAACTTCAGTATTTCGTTCACCTCTCTATTTCCGACAGTCCTCCTAGTCCCAGCAGTGATACCCATGGAATGATGTTTTTTCATAGGGCAGCCAATGCTGCGACATTCATTAACTATTCATGAATAATGCCTTTGTAGTACGTACTCCCCCTAGTAGGGACGCAATGATTTACAAACGCAAATATAATGTTCTCTAGACTGAACCAGTTTATATCAAAGTAGATCGTGATCATGTATTGAGAAGGCATCTTACAGTGGTTGCGTGTCCGTCATGGGCAAATGATGGCTAGCACCATGAAAGCACTATTGTCGCGCCCTGAGTTAAAATCAGATTTTCGTACGGTTGTGAAGGAGGAACCATATTCAATCCAATGATTCGAGTTTTTATTTGCAAAGTTGAACATAATGATGCAAAGGACCGCAAACGAAAATTCTGCCTGTTTACGTAGGATCTGTAAAAGATCTGATCAGCCTAAAATAGGAAGACTAGAAAACGATGATGCAAGGATGATACTACGTAAAGAGCTTAACGGGAAACGACACGATAGAGTCCAAACTGAAAGCCAAGAACTGCAACCGTGGACAGCTGTTTCGACCTTGATGGGTCTCGTCAGCACGGTGTAGCAAGCTATGAAGTAATCAGCTGGTCGACTGATATCCATATACCCACTAATGCAGATGGTGATGACCACAGATGACCACATCGCCATCTGCATTGGCGGGTATATGGACTCTATCGTGTCGTTGCCCCGTTAAGCTTTCTAAGTAGTATCAGCCTTGCATTATTGTTTTCTTATATTTGTGACCTGTATACTGGTATACTATAAACTGATAAATTCGACCTTCGTTCAGTCGGCGCCGCTATACTGTTCACTGTCTAAACTAAGCAATAAGGGAAAGGTAGCTATTAAATCAAATCACTTGATACCTCCAACTCAACAACTTCGATTGGTGACCGCTAACTTCATTTAACATCGACTTCCTCGAACATCGACCTTATACACCCGTCAGTGAAATTACAAAAAAAAAAAGGTCTTTTGGAAAAGGAAGGAGTAAAATTCGCAAACATGCTTACAGTCAAAATAATAGCAGAGCTCCGGCGGCCCGAAGTGCCGCCAAGCGGAGCCTCATAACTATATAGGGAAAAGGAAACCTATAAATTGATTTTCCTATGGTTATCATGGGCAGCGATATTTCTCGCGGGCTCGTACGCACGACGGCGACGGTGGATGAGTCGCTCAACATGGCGGCCATACTCCAAATAATAGGTTGAGAGACATACATGCAGCCTTGGTTTACCGCGTACTTCTTTGATATTGGACATCCATGTTATGATCAACTGACACCTGTCAAACAAGGTATCCGCTGACCATTATCACTCGACCATATCGCGGGCTCAACTCTATAACTCATCGAGTTCACCTGTTTTTTAAGTTCACCGCTGACCAAGTGCTGTTTTCGATTGGATCAAGGGCTCATACCAGCTTAACTTGCTGAAAACGGCCGGGAGCAGGATTGTTCAGAAGGCGGTAAATAACGCTAGCCCAGGATTAGAATTTATTTGAATTATAACTTTTTCTTCTATACAAATGTTTATTTTGCCTTCACTACACAACCGAACACACACAAAGGTTGAGGCATGGGCGTGTTGGTCAGCCAGGCCCAAGATCTGTTTAATTGTGACAATCAACTTACAACAAAGTGGATAATAGATACATCAAGTAACGTCCTACATGCGCCAAAGCCGGACACGTAAACCCAAAAAACCCCTTGTTAGGGAAAATAGGGACCGTGTACCCCCGACCAAATGCAATGGCGCCACCTTTGGGGTTTTAAGGTTGATTACTAAACAACAGAATGAAAAAAGACAATTCATATGACGCTAATTACACAATCAAAATAAACCTTATGAGAAAGTGCTAGTGGCAAGGCTGACCGTAGAATGTCACAAGTCACTCAACCGTCTCTTTTTACAAACATACTTCCCATGAGCCCTCGCGTACTACGCTCGCACCCAGTTCTCTGTTCCGTGTCGGCAAAATATTAATTTATGTCAATACCGATCTCACAAATTACATATTTTGCCTTCACTACACAACCGAACACACACAAAGGTTGAGGCATGGGCGTGTTGGTCAGCCAGGCCCAAGATAGAAA
>JAHPZR010000798.1:65000-70000 GCA_019787425.1 Platygyra sinensis | reverse complement strand
GTTGATTTCAGTGATGACTTTCCTGACGCCTGCTTCATCCATAACTAGTCAAGCAAAAGTGATGAAGAGAAGAAATAAACCTTATGAGAAAGTGCTAGTGGCAAGACTGACCGTAGAATGTCACAAGTCACTCAACCGTCTCTTTTTACAAACATACTTCCCATGAGCCCTCGCGTACTACGCTCGCACCCAGTTCTCTGTTCCGTGTCGGCAAAATATTAATTTATGTCAATACCGATTATCACAAATTACATTTTGCTGCTTTGTTTTGTGTTTATAAAACTCAAAACAGAAAACCCTCACCGCAAAGTTACAAAACTCAAATCATTTCCTAGGTTACCTTAATCGGGCTCTGAACAACCTGGCCAAGGAGCTACGCTTTTAGGCTGGCCTAAAGGGGTAACTATACAATTTCGCCTTGTGTTAAGCCTATTTAGATTCTTTCATAACTTTTCAGACATTCTTCAAATTTTTATTTATTTCTAGTATTTCTGATTTATAAAGCCAAAGCGAGAAAGGATGGTTATCCTATTAAAAAAAAAAAAAAAAAAAAAAAAAAAAAATCGACGTTAATAAATGTTATAACATAGCGCGCGCTAGTCCTATTTAGATCCTATTGAGCCATCATGAACAAAATCTTTATGTACGCACGGCCGTGCTCAATAAAATGACGTGTGCAATGACGTGCGCAGTTTCATTTCGGCTGCAAAATTTCCGTCGCGTTTAGTGCAAGTTTGTTTAATGAAGTTTCGGCAATGTGAAGTTTATTCTGAAAAATCCTAACCCTACTTCGAGCCTTTGACTTTTGCCTGGCAAAGATGTTTACTTCGACGTGAGTATTTTGACTTTGCTTGTCTACATTTTCATTGAGTATTTGTACTTTGTCTGGCTACGTTTTCATAGCCCCCGCAGGGTTTTGGCAAAGAGGCCAAAACCCGAGGAGGCATTATAGTCTCCCCCGCGTATACGTATAATGAATGTGTGAAATATTGGTAATGTTGGTTTGCATCGAAAATAAAATTCATAACCATTCAATAAATTAAGTCAAGAATCAGGTATATGATAGATAATTGATAGACAAAAAACATCGCCGAGATTTAGGTCTGTGCGGTTTTTCATTACCGCGTTATTCGGTAAACAGTTTCAGCTAAATTTATAGAGCTTTGTATGGAGACGTCATAATGGTGCCCTTCCGAGGGGCACCAACATGGCGGCCAGAAACCTTCAGAAACATCTGTCATTGAGTTTTGCCACTGAAACGAGAAATTCTTACTCTAGAGTTCTGAGACATTGAAAGTAATACTTCTTCTAGTGCAAGAACTGTTCAGTTACCAAAAACGTAAGCGATAACTGCTCTTTTGACCTACGCGCGATCCTTCTCGGATCGCCATTTAATGTCACGCAACGCATAACCTTGGAAATTCAAATGTCCTCTATAAGAAAATGAAGAAACCTATCGAGCTTAAACGTCGTAAAACGCCAAGTTTTGATAAGGTCTTATGTCTGATGACACTAAAACACCGGTAGGATTGCTAGTTTGTAATTTTGGAAAATGATGACGTCACATGAAAGCAAAGAATAGTATGCGAATCAATCCCGATTTGACGAAACTAGGCGCGCGCGGTGGTCCCGGTTAATTTTTCGCAAGGCAATGCTACATGGGTAATTCTTGCAACCACGAACACGAGAAAAGGATTTTATTTGCTGCACGAGGAGGAGAGGATCTTGCCAAAATATATTTTAGGGCTGGTTTCTTTCATCACAGTAATTTCTTCGTATCTTGAATTCAAAGGTTGTTCAGCAGTACCAGACTGAACTGTTTGGTACAGAATTTGATTTGTCGGACACAAATCAGCAACGGGGTCGACAGACTCGACCCAAACACCACAGGTATAAAGATCACGTTTATTTGGATCGCTTATTTTAACTGAGTAATCTTACATGGCGTAGAGCCCATGTGACGGCTCGGTTGACTGGTAGGGATCCAAATGTAAAAGTAAATGTTTTGCGGCGTTTTCATTGAGGACAAAAAGCTTGACTCTAATTTGCATATGTGGCGACTGTAACGCGATACTTCTGTTTACATCTCGGAAAATAAATCTCGACTTCTGTTATGCTTTCGAGATACTATACGTTTGCTCGTAGAGTCCTCATATCTCAAGACAAATGATTTGTCTCAGTATCAAACTAGAACAACAGAGTGGTTTGATATTTTTTTTCCAGAATGCAGTTCGTGAGATCGAGAGTATAATGTAAAGAGTATCATGTGATGGAATGAGTTCACACAGAATGTTGATTCTTTTTATCATATTTATGAAAAGATGCCCAAGTTACTTGAACAGTGTGAGTGATATAGTTTACAAAAAATATAAATTTCAGTTCATACAATAAATAATAGTTTCCTTTAATGCAGTGGAATTTCTATAAAAATTTTATACCCTTGACGGATAAAATAGAAGCGGGGGCAGATTTAGTGTGAACTATTACTAGTTCCTATATAGAGAAGAATTCAGAGAAGCTAAATCTCGCTAGAATTGTTCTAAAACGCCTCCAAACGCCATGGAAACAGAAGTTATACACACAACAAGAAAAGGTAAGCCGATTTTATTATCTTTTCCCCTTATTTTGAACTATTCCGTAGGATCGATGTATTTCCCATACAAACTCTTATAACGCCATTACGCAATGTCATGTTGACGGTAACCACAGAGCCTGGGCGACCTGTGATGTAGCAGCTCTCCTAACGTCTCACATGATTGGCTTGCTACCCTTTGAGAGTAAAATAGAACAAACAACAGAAACTATGCCTCTATCCCTAAAACAATAACAGCTGCTACAATGATAAAACAAAAGCAGCTTTGGACAGCTACTACACTACCATCTAAATGCCTTTCATAAAGAAGAGTGAAGCGACAAAAAGGCCGACAAAAAGACCGAAAAATAAACGGCAATTGGCAAATGTACAAATGCCACGAACCGTAGAAGTCGTGTTTGGCCTGTCTATTTTATTTACCATCAGGCCGAAGGAACAGAAATGCCATCGTTCGATTTCGACACAAGTTAGTCTGTTCAAGGCTCTCTGTCAGTGGAGGATAAAGCGGGCGGGCGACGAGTGGGGTCTGGTAGGGATCCCGCCCTCTCCTTTTCTGTCCCGGATCCCGCTCGCCGCTGATCCCGCTTGTCGCCCGCCCCCTTTTTCGATCGCCCTCACTGACCGAGAGCCTGGAACAGGCTAGACACAAGTTTATCAAAAGTTCCGTTAATACGTGTAAGGGTTCTTACACAAGTAAGACAACTAGGGCAACCCACGCTTGATGGCAGTTCGTTCCTCACGAGCTTATGGCCAAGCAAAGCGACTACATCGGACAAAATTAAACTTCCACTGTCCGTGAAGGCCACCAGTTTGTTTTTCACCACACTGAACAAAGAAGTCGAGGGACCTTCGTTCCACTACATGTGACGTTTTTCTTTTTACAAAATCTGCAGTGTCTTGTAGGGTGGAATTCAGCATTTGAAGTGGACAAGCCATGGAACCCAGCGATCGAACACATGCGAGCGAAAACGAGCGATCGCAAACATGCAGGATTATGTTGCTACTCGCGAATTGCGCTATTTCCTCGCGCGAGAAATAGGAGAACGTTCCAGATAATTGACAAGTTGACATTTTTACTTTTCGACACTTCATTAAACCATGGGTGGGCGGAAGAGGGACGTTGTTATTATTTAAAAAAATTCTGACAGCAGTTACAGGCTGTCTCTCTTCCTTCCTCGCCTTAGCCTCCCACGCAGACGTTAGGGAGCTTAAGCAAGAGGACTTTTCACGGCGACGCCGTGGTGGAGACCGAGAAGGCCCGGGACTCACGTCGTCGTTCTCGAGCCAAAATTTAATTTGTTAAGCACTGCTGCTACACGACTCGGCGTCATCCATTCTCAGATCCCAGGCTATTTGATCCCTTTGAGTCTGTTATGGCACGTTTTAAAGAGTTTTGTCAGTACGATGCCAGTCTTATTTCTGATGAAGATTATATAATCTTGTACGAGTTGTTATCTTCACGAAATTTATCCAGATTTTGCTTACGAAAGCATTTGTTTCGACTTGGATGAAATGAACTTACGACGATGAATGCAAGGCCAAATTTGGAGTAAGAAAATGCCATACGTATGAAACATCCTTTATTTGTCACAGAAATAAAATGTAACTTACGATTTCAGGGATTTAGGCCCAACCGGTTTGGTTGCACTTGCGTCTGCATGGCTCAGTGATTATTTCAGCCTGATCAATCAAAGCAATTAAGCTTAACCTATCGAAAAAAATAAGTAGAGCATCGATTGAAATCGATCAACCAGAAGAGGAAGGAGAACAAACGATAAAATCGTTAAGATCCGCTTAAATCACTCACGACTTTCATTACGCCGCCAAATCCACTCAACTCGAGTCGTCGCCGGCAGCACAACGTCGGCAATCCTGGGTATGTCATGCGCAATAGACCTCGTCCCAGTCTCAACCGCTCAAATGACGGCGGCGTCGCCTTAAAAGTCCTCCTGCTTAAGCTCCCTGTTCTTAGGCTTGCCACGCGTTCCTCCCCACGACAAGCCCAAGAGCGTCTGCGTAGGAGGCTATCCTCGCCTTGGTCTTCCCTCATTTTTTCTCTCGCTCTCCCATTTTTTCGCTCGTCCCCAACTACCGAGAGGCTGAAACAGGCTAGAGCGTTATTGATATGATAATTGTATAATCTGAAGCCATGACGTCGCGGGCGCTGATTTCGAAAATTCACTGTACGCTTTCAGCCAATCAGAAAAGAGTTAAAGAGTTCAATGTATAAGCTCAATGTATAATAATAAACAATTATTGGACGAGGTTGAGCATGATATCATGAATTATCAAAACCGAGGTCTGTGTTATCTGCCGAAGCCGAAGGCTGAGGCAGATAACACAGACACGAGGTTTTGATCATTCATGATATCATGCGAAAACCGAATTCAATAATTGTTTTATTATA
>JAHPZR010000798.1:52500-62500 GCA_019787425.1 Platygyra sinensis | reverse complement strand
TACTGGTCAGCGGTCACGTTTGAAAAAAGTTATTCAAATGCAAATCAGCAGTGATATAAACCCCAGGAGGCGGCGTGATAACCAGTTCTTCCTTTCGTGCTTACAAGGTCAGCGAGTTCGTTTATATTTACCTATTTTACGTTCCTTGTTTTGTTTTCGCTTTTTCAAGGGGTGTTCCTTGTTCGTTTACTCACAGTTTTTCTTTTCGTAGCTTCCGTCGCTTATTTGGCGCTCGACAGTTGACAGCAAGGTTTCGCTTGCCCACGTGGTGATGTCTTCGACAACCGGCGCTAACACTGTATCTTTGGAACCCAATGTGGTGATTGCGAATGAAGTTCACGACGCGGTTGACGCCGACGATACAGACCACGTGGAATTTGATTTGGATGAGTTGAAGGAACAGCTCGGAATCGACAGTATTCTTGACAAGCTTAACGACCTTGCTTCGAAGTTCTGTAGCGAGAAATCTAGGACTGAGTACTCTGGTTCAGAGGCTCAAAATTCAAAGTCCTCTTCAGAAACCGCCGAAGGGGTTTTTGACCCCTCGGCCGCAGTAGTTTCACACGCAGTCGCATAGACTAATGAGCCTCACGAGGAGGAGTTTAAGCTCCCTTCGGTGTTCGAGGAAACCGAAAGTTTTGGGCCTGAAGTGGCTGAGGTCATTGCTCAACGTGTCAATGACGCATGCTCAAAAAAAGCCATGGATTCCAAGTTAAAGGATTTGTACGAGAAGTATAAGACTCCTGCTAACTGTAAATACTTGTGTGTGCCTAAAGTCAATTCAGAGTTGTGGCACGATTTGTCTAAGGAGTCTAAATCTAAAGACCTCGGTCTTCAAGAGCTCCAGAAAGGTATTGTCAAGGCATCACAGCCTATAATACAGTTGTTTGATTCAGCACTTAAAGCTCGTAAAGACAAGTCTTCAATGGATCCAAATGTTTTGCTATCTTTACTGGCAGATGCTGTTACCTTTCTGGGGCATGCCTCATTTCTTACATCTCTTAAACGAAGAGAGTTTCTTAAACCTGATATCGCTAGGCCATATCAGTCTGTTTGTAACAAGTCTAACGCCATTACAACTTGTTTGTTTGGGGATGAATTGCCCAAGCATATTAAGGAGATCGTAGAGGTCAATAAGATTTCTAGGAAGGTGTCTGGCCGTCCGACTTCGATCAAGAACATGGTCAATTCTTACAAGAGAGGGTCTGATACACCTAGCAGGAGCTACCCACAGAGGTCTGGTAGAAAGTCCACTTTTTTAGGCTACCGAGGTCGTGGAAGTTACTTTCACGACCGGCATCAAGTAGGAGGACGATCAGCTCCAATAACCAGCACCAAACCACAGAAGGACAAAGTGTAAACAAGGTAAATGTACACTCTGTACCTTTGTTACAGGCTGGTGGTTTATCTGGGAATTTACCCAAATGGAGGGAGTTTACTAGAGTAGTATAGAGGTGAGGGGTACGAGCGCAGACTAATCCCTGAGGGGTAAAAAGGTGTAATAAAATTGTCTATCAATTTTTTACAGCTTGCTTTGAAAAGGTTTAAAAAATAGCCAAGTGAAAAGGTTTAAAAATAGCCCTGTGAAATGGTTTTAAAAATAGCCATGCGAAAAGGTTTAAAAATAGCCAAACGAAAAAGTTTAAAAATAGCCAAGTGAAAAGGTTTAAACATTAGCGTAAACAAAAAAATTGTCTATCAATTTATTTGTTTATCTAGCCCGGGCGCGGCGACTTTTAGGTCGGAGGCAAAGCCTCCACATGTAGAGCGCCGCTATTTAATAAGCTTAGCTGTTATTCTTGTATTTTTTATCATTGATTTAAAAATTTGGAGTTGATTATCAGTCATATATGGTTTATAAGTATTGAATGATGAATTAATGTCTTCATTTAATAAAGTAAATTGTTCTTTATATTCCATCATAAGTGATTTTATTTGTTTTTTTATTTCTTTCCCATCATCATCATCACAATAATCAAAATTGTTAACTTTTTTATTTATTAGATCAACCAATATTCTTTCATCTTCTTTCAAATCTTTCTTATCTCGATTTAAATTTTCTTTAATATCATTAAAATTATATTTATTTTCTGAAAATTTTAATTCCATATATTGATTAAAATAATCAATTTTTTTTATCGGTCTCCCTACTTAGGGCGGAGGCATCATGGGGAGGCTTTGCCTCCTTCACAAAAAGCCTCCTGTTACTCAGCTGCATATTTTTTATGATAATCTTTTTTATACTTACCGACTAATGGGCAAATATCAACAAAAAAATTATCAAGATTACTAATATCGTTTATTAGATTTACACTGTTAAAATGACCAAGTCTCAATGCTGTCTTTATTTGGATCATTAAATGTCCATAACTTTGGTAAGCGTATTTACAATTATTCATATTTTCATTTACATTTTTGTAATCAAGTAAAATTTCGATTAATAATGAAGCACCAAGAGATATAATGGTCAAAACGGAACCTGAGATAATTACTGAAGCAATTCCACCACCCGCTATTGCACCAGAAGTCAACCTAGCGGCATATTTTATCAGTTTATAATGTTTATGAGCTTGCTTATATAAAAACCATTTTTGATGAGTGGTTTTGTAATAACCAATTAGTTCATCAATTTGTTCACTATTTAAATCAGGTGAAATATGATTGAAATCACAGATTTTTCTAGCCATACTTATAATAACATTGCTGGAGAAAATTTATTCTTCAGGCAGAGGCTTAACATGCGGAGGCTGTGCCTCCAACCTAAAAGCCTCCTCTCGGAAACGCGTTTCCAAACCGCCCACGCACAGTCTGATGCATCAGGGAAAGTCCCGTAACCTAAAATCGATGACTCATGTCTAGAAACGCGTTTCCTTACCGCCCACGCACAGTCTGATCTGATAGGGAAAGTCCCGTAACCTAGAATCGATGACTCATGTCTAGAAACGCGTTTCCATACCACCCACGCACAGTCTGATGCATTAGGGAAATGAGTCATCGCATATCCTATTGTTGTTACTTACGCGTAAGCACCCACACACAGCAGAAATCTAATTAAACTGACTGGCGGCGCTTAACTGCTTTTTGGAGCTCGCCAACCGTAGCTTCTAGCTTTTTGACTTTATTGTTTAATGCTGCTAAAGCTGTATTAACATTAGATTGACTAGCTTTTTTAGCTAACTCATTTCTGACGTAAATAGTTCCAGCTTTATTTTTTAATAAATCTGTGACGAACTTTTTGTGGCAGCGTCATGGTTATCAACAGGAGCTGATACATTAGTCAATCTTTTACCTTTCAAATGATAATGTTCATCTGCGGTCAAATGGAAACCCACGCCTTTTTCGCCTTTTTCTCCTTTAGCTTGCCTTAACTCTCGCTTACTCTTTGAATCACCATTTAAGTAACCCATATATATTATGAATAGATATTTTAATCTTTAGGGCGGATGCAAAGCCTCCTCTTTTTGCCCTGTGCCCTTTAGGTCGGAGGCAAAGCCTCCGCATGTAGTGCTCTATCGCTGCTTTTGCTTTCCTCAGACTCTCCATCGGTCTCACCATCGGTCTCTCCATCGGTCGTCTCTCCTTTCGTCTCTCCTTTCGTCTCTCCTTCGGTCGTCTCTCCTTTCGTCTCTACATCGGTCGTCTCTCCTTTCGTCTCTACATCGGTCGTCTCTCCTTCGGTCGTCTCTCTATCTATAGGTCTCTCCATCAGTCTCTTTATCGGTCTCTCCATCTTCATCCAAAATGACAATCTTACCTGTCATAAAATTAAAACCCCAATCTTTTGTCTTTTAGCAGTCTCAAGAATTTCAGGAAGATGTTTTTTTAAAGTATTTTTTTCAGTTGTGTTCATGTCAGGTATGAGATCTTCACATAAAGTTTTACAAACAAATTTTACATGTCTGAAGTGGTTTGTTCTTTGACTAACATTATATAACATTATTAACTATTTTTTTTATCTCTAAGAGGAGGCAAAGCCTCCCCATGATGCCTCAGCCCTCTAGCTTGTGCTATCGCTAAATGATTGTACCTTGACTCTTTTCAAATTCTTTAATATCATCATAAGCATCACTATTAGTATCATAGAAATTTTTTGTTATTAAAACCTCTCCGAATGGTGAAAGGGGAATCTGACACATATATTCTATTAACTAGACTGTCTTGATCTAAATCGTAATGAGAGACAGAGATTGGTCTAGAAAGACCACTAAAAATAATTTTGATGGTTTTACCTTTGATAAACAACCAAAAATATAATTGTTTTCCTCTGGCATTATTTGGAATATTAATTATTTTTAAACTTGGCTCATTAATTAATTCGTTTTTACTGAACACTACTCTATCTAGTAGAGACAAAAATATTAATATGATTCGTTAAACCTAACCAATCTAAACGTATTATCATGCTATCACTTGTACTAGCTTTATGTACAAAAGCTAAATAAAAAGTCGCAAGTCCATTGTTAGATCTTGGTAAGTTATATGAATAATTATTTTGAGTTCTACCTTCATTGGAATCAGGGAAATAAAGCTCCTTTATTAATAATAATTTTGATTTTGCTGCATCATTTCTTATTAAATTTCTATATATAGCTTTAATTAACACACTATTTTTATTAAATTTCGCTTGTAAATCTGCATGGCTTGTTGATAAAGAACCTTGTAAATTAGAGACAGATTTTTGAAAAGATGTTTTAGAATCATTGAACTGTTTAAAATTGACTGCATCACTATCTTCATTTCCGGCTAAAAGCTTTTTAATCTGTTTGTCATTCATATCAATAGGAGCTTCAAAAACTACTTTTTGATTTTCAATATAATAAAACCTATCCCAAAGTCTAGTGTCTACATCATTTTGAGAGCCAGAAACTCCATAAACCACTACACATATTTCAGTATCGGCATCATAAGATTGACCTGCTCGGTTTTTTAAAGCTATATCAATATCTAAATCATCAAAACCAGGATAAACAATAGCTTTGTAAAAATTAATAATTGATCTTGTATGGTCAGCGGATATTTTAGTATTTATTTTACTTACAGATAGAGTTCCACTCCTTGCGTTGATGGTGATTTCATCAGGGTCTATCTTATTTGAAAAGTACATTTCGTAGACCATGGTATAATATCCTATCGGTAAATAGACTAAATCAACACTTGCTCGAGTTGAGTAGTAACCAATTTGAGAATCATAGTCAATTCGAAAGAGATAAGTTTGTCTATTAACTTTGTGGAAGTCTTTATCTATAGAACCTACTTTATGCAAATCATCATCATCTTCTTTGAATAAGTCATCTGTCATGACTTTTTGAAAAACATTTTCTTTAGAGACTGATTTGATTGATCTCACTTCTGCAGCTTCTATTTTTTCGTCGATTATATTATCCATTGTAGTTTGACTATCATTGACAGCATCTTTTACAAATTTAACAGTAGCTGCGTATGAACTATCACTACTTTTTGGTTCTTTTAGATTAACGATGCTATTTTTTCCCATATCAATGTTTTTTTCCATTGGTGAAGGGTTCTTACGGCTTAAATAATCTGTTGAGTATGTGTTTAAATCAGTCAATATAGTATTTCTCTGTGCTTTAAAATAACCAAAAAGTAGTGATAGTTCATACGCAGCTACTGTTAAATTTGTAAAAGATGCTGTCAATGATAGTCAAACTACAATGGATAATATAATCGACGAAAAAATAGAAGCTGCAGAAGTGAGATCAATCAAATCAGTCTCTAAAGAAAATGTTTTTCAAAAAGTCATGACAGATGACTTATTCAAAGAAGATGATGATGATTTGCATAAAGTAGGTTCTATAGATAAAGACTTCCATAAAGTTAATAGACAAACTTATCTCTTTCGAATTGACTATGATTCTCAAATTGGTTACTACTCAACTCGAGCAAGTGTTGATTTAGTCTATTTACCGATAGGATATTATACCATGGTCTACGAAATGTACTTTTCAAATAAGATAGACCCTGATGAAATCACCATCAACGCAAGGAGTGGAACTCTATCTGTAAGTAAAATAAATACTAAAATATCCGCTGACCATACAAGATCAATTATTAATTTTTACAAAGCTATTGTTTATCCTGGTTTTGATGATTTAGATATTGATATAGCTTTAAAAAACCGAGCAGGTCAATCTTATGATGCCGATACTGAAATATGTGTAGTGGTTTATGGAGTTTCTGGCTCTCAAAATGATGTAGACACTAGACTTTGGGATAGGTTTTATTATATTGAAAATCAAAAAGTAGTTTTTGAAGCTCCTATTGATATGAATGACAAACAGATTAAAAAGCTTTTAGCCGGAAATGAAGATAGTGATGCAGTCAATTTTAAACAGTTCAATGATTCTAAAACATCTTTTCAAAAATCTGTCTCTAATTTACAAGGTTCTATATCAACAAGCCATGCAGATTTACAAAGCGAAATTTAATAAAAATAGTGTGTTAATTAAAGCTATATATAGAAATTTAATAAGAAATGATGCAGCAAAATCAAAATTATTATTAATAAAGGAGCTTTATTTCCCTGATTCCAATGAAGGTAGAACTCAAAATAATTATTCATATAACTTACCAAGATCTAACAATGGACTTGCGACTTTTTATTTAGCTTTTGTACATAAAGCTAGTACAAGTGATAGCATGATAATACGTTTAGATTGGTTAGGTTTAACGAATCATATAATATTTTTGTCTCTACTAGATAGAGTAGTGTTCAGTAAAAACGAATTAATTAATGAGCCAAGTTTAAAAATAATTAATATTCCAAATAATGCCAGAGGAAAACAATTATATTTTTGGTTGTTTATCAAAGGTAAAACCATCAAAATTATTTTTAGTGGTCTTTCTAGACCAATCTCTGTCTCTCATTACGATTTAGATCAAGACAGTCTAGTTAATAGAATATATGTGTCAGATTCCCCTTTCACCATTCGGAGAGGTTTAATAACAAAAAATTTCTATGATACTAATAGTGATGCTTATGATGATATTAAAGAATTTGAAAAGAGTCAAGGTACAATCATTTAGCGATAGCACAAGCTAGAGGGCTGAGGCATCATGGGGAGGCTTTGCCTCCTCTTAGAGATAAAAAAATAGTTAATAATGTTATATAATGTTAGTCAAAGAACAAACCACTTCAGACAATGTAAAATTTGTTTGTAAAACTTTATGTGAAGATCTCATACCTGACATGAACACAACTGAAAAAAATACTTTAAAAAAACATCTTCCTGAAATTCTTGAGACTGCTAAAAGACAAAAGATTGGGGTTTTAATTTTATGACAGGTAAGATTGTCATTTTGGATGAAGATGGAGAGACCGATAAAGAGACTGATGGAGAGACCTATAGATAGAGAGACGACCGAAGGAGAGACGACCGATGTAGAGACGAAAGGAGAGACGACCGATGTAGAGACGAAAGGAGAGACGACCGAAGGAGAGACGAAAGGAGAGACGAAAGGAGAGACGACCGATGGAGAGACCGATGGTGAGACCGATGGAGAGTCTGAGGAAAGCAAAAGCAGCGATAGAGCACTACATGCGGAGGCTTTGCCTCCGACCTAAAGGGCACAGGGCAAAAAGAGGAGGCTTTGCATCCGCCCTAAAGATTAAAATATCTATTCATAATATATATGGGTTACTTAAATGGTGATTCAAAGAGTAAGCGAGAGTTAAGGCAAGCTAAAGGAGAAAAAGGCGAAAAAGGCGTGGGTTTCCATTTGACCGCAGATGAACATTATCATTTGAAAGGTAAAAGATTGACTAATGTATCAGCTCCTGTTGATAACCATGACGCTGCCACAAAAAGTTCGTCACAGATTTATTAAAAAATAAAGCTGGAACTATTTACGTCAGAAATGAGTTAGCTAAAAAAGCTAGTCAATCTAATGTTAATACAGCTTTAGCAGCATTAAACAATAAAGTCAAAAAGCTAGAAGCTACGGTTGGCGAGCTCCAAAAAGCAGTTAAGCGCCGCCAGTCAGTTTAATTAGATTTCTGCTGTGTGTGGGTGCTTACGCGTAAGTAACAACAATAGGATATGCGATGACTCATTTCCCTAATGCATCAGACTGTGCGTGGGTGGTATGGAAACGCGTTTCTAGACATGAGTCATCGATTCTAGGTTACGGGACTTTCCCTATCAGATCAGACTGTGCGTGGGCGGTAAGGAAACGCGTTTCTAGACATGAGTCATCGATTTTAGGTTACGGGACTTTCCCTGATGCATCAGACTGTGCGTGGGCGGTTTGGAAACGCGTTTCCGAGAGGAGGCTTTTAGGTTGGAGGCACAGCCTCCGCATGTTAAGCCTCTGCCTGAAGAATAAATTTTCTCCAGCAATGTTATTATAAGTATGGCTAGAAAAATCTGTGATTTCAATCATATTTCACCTGATTTAAATAGTGAACAAATTGATGAACTAATTGGTTATTACAAAACCACTCATCAAAAATGGTTTTTATATAAGCAAGCTCATAAACATTATAAACTGATAAAATATGCCGCTAGGTTGACTTCTGGTGCAATAGCGGGTGGTGGAATTGCTTCAGTAATTATCTCAGGTTCCGTTTTGACCATTATATCTCTTGGTGCTTCATTATTAATCGAAATTTTACTTGATTACAAAAATGTAAATGAAAATATGAATAATTGTAAATACGCTTACCAAAGTTATGGACATTTAATGATCCAAATAAAGACAGCATTGAGACTTGGTCATTTTAACAGTGTAAATCTAATAAACGATATTAGTAATCTTGATAATTTTTTTGTTGATATTTGCCCATTAGTCGGTAAGTATAAAAAAGATTATCATAAAAAATATGCAGCTGAGTAACAGGAGGCTTTTTGTGAAGGAGGCAAAGCCTCCCCATGATGCCTCCGCCCTAAGTAGGGAGACCGATAAAAAAAATTGATTATTTTAATCAATATATGGAATTAAAATTTTCAGAAAATAAATATAATTTTAATGATATTAAAGAAAATTTAAATCGAGATAAGAAAGATTTGAAAGAAGATGAAAGAATATTGGTTGATCTAATAAATAAAAAAGTTAACAATTTTGATTATTGTGATGATGATGATGGGAAAGAAATAAAAAAACAAATAAAATCACTTATGATGGAATATAAAGAACAATTTACTTTATTAAATGAAGACATTAATTCATCATTCAATACTTATAAACCATATATGACTGATAATCAACTCCAAATTTTTAAATCAATGATAAAAAATACAAGAATAACAGCTAAGCTTATTAAATAGCGGCGCTCTACATGTGGAGGCTTTGCCTCCGACCTAAAAGTCGCCGCGCCCGGGCTAGATAAACAAATAAATTGATAGACAATTTTTTTGTTTACGCTAATGTTTAAACCTTTTCACTTGGCTATTTTTAAACTTTTTCGTTTGGCTATTTTTAAACCTTTTCGCATGGCTATTTTTAAAACCATTTCACAGGGCTATTTTTAAACCTTTTCACTTGGCTATTTTTTAAACCTTTTCAAAGCAAGCTGTAAAAAATTGATAGACAATTTTATTACACCTTTTTACCCCTCAGGGATTAGTCTGCGCTCGTACCCCTCACCTCTATACTACTCTAGTAAACTCCCTCCATTTGGGTAAATTCCCAGATAAACCACCAGCCTGTAACAAAGGTACAGAGTGTACATTTACCTTGTTTACACTTTGTCCTTCTGTGGTTTGGTGCTGGTTATTGGAGCTGATCGTCCTCCTACTTGATGCCGGTCGTGAAAGTAACTTCCACGACCTCGGTAGCCTAAAAAAGTGGACTTTCTACCAGACCTCTGTGGGTAGCTCCTGCTAGGTGTATCAGACCCTCTCTTGTAAGAATTGACCATGTTCTTGATCGAAGTCGGACGGCCAGACACCTTCCTAGAAATCTTATTGACCTCTACGATCTCCTTAATATGCTTGGGCAATTCATCCCCAAACAAACAAGTTGTAATGGCGTTAGACTTGTT
>JAHPZR010000798.1:45000-47500 GCA_019787425.1 Platygyra sinensis | reverse complement strand
GCTCGCATGTGTTCGATCGCTGGGTTCCATGGCTTGTCCACTTCAAATGCTGAATTCCACCCTACAAGACACTGCAGATTTTGTAAAAAGAAAAACGTCACATGTAGTGGAACGAAGGTCCCTCGACTTCTTTGTTCAGTGTGGTGAAAAACAAACTGGTGGCCTTCACGGACAGTGGAAGTTTAATTTTGTCCGATGTAGTCGCTTTGCTTGGCCATAAGCTCGTGAGGAACGAACTGCCATCAAGCGTGGGTTGCCCTAGTTGTCTTACTTGTGTAAGAACCCTTACACGTATTAACGGAACTTTTGATAAACTTGTGTCTAGCCTGTTCCAGGCTCTCGGTCAGTGAGGGCGATCGAAAAAGGGGGCGGGCGACAAGCGGGATCAGCGGCGAGCGGGATCCGGGACAGAAAAGGAGAGGGCGGGATCCCTACCAGACCCCACTCGTCGCCCGCCCGCTTTATCCTCCACTGACAGAGAGCCTTGAACAGACTAACTTGTGTCGAAATCGAACGATGGCATTTCTGTTCCTTCGGCCTGATGGTAAATAAAATAGACAGGCCAAACACGACTTCTACGGTTCGTGGCATTTGTACATTTGCCAATTGCCGTTTATTTTTCGGTCTTTTTGTCGGCCTTTTTGTCGCTTCACTCTTCTTTATGAAAGGCATTTAGATGGTAGTGTAGTAGCTGTCCAAAGCTGCTTTTGTTTTATCATTGTAGCAGCTGTTATTGTTTTAGGGATAGAGGCATAGTTTCTGTTGTTTGTTCTATTTTACTCTCAAAGGGTAGCAAGCCAATCATGTGAGACGTTAGGAGAGCTGCTACATCACAGGTCGCCCAGGCTCTGTGGTTACCGTCAACATGACATTGCGTAATGGCGTTATAAGAGTTTGTATGGGAAATACATCGATCCTACGGAATAGTTCAAAATAAGGGGAAAAGATAATAAAATCGGCTTACCTTTTCTTGTTGTGTGTATAACTTCTGTTTCCATGGCGTTTGGAGGCGTTTTAGAACAATTCTAGCGAGATTTAGCTTCTCTGAATTCTTCTCTATATAGGAACTAGTAATAGTTCACACTAAATCTGCCCCCGCTTCTATTTTATCCGTCAAGGGTATAAAATTTTTATAGAAATTCCACTGCATTAAAGGAAACTATTATTTATTGTATGAACTGAAATTTATATTTTTTGTAAACTATATCACTCACACTGTTCAAGTAACTTGGGCATCTTTTCATAAATATGATAAAAAGAATCAACATTCTGTGTGAACTCATTCCATCACATGATACTCTTTACATTATACTCTCGATCTCACGAACTGCATTCTGGAAAAAAAATATCAAACCACTCTGTTGTTCTAGTTTGATACTGAGACAAATCATTTGTCTTGAGATATGAGGACTCTACGAGCAAACGTATAGTATCTCGAAAGCATAACAGAAGTCGAGATTTATTTTCCGAGATGTAAACAGAAGTATCGCGTTACAGTCGCCACATATGCAAATTAGAGTCAAGCTTTTTGTCCTCAATGAAAACGCCGCAAAACATTTACTTTTACATTTGGATCCCTACCAGTCAACCGAGCCGTCACATGGGCTCTACGCCATGTAAGATTACTCAGTTAAAATAAGCGATCCAAATAAACGTGATCTTTATACCTGTGGTGTTTGGGTCGAGTCTGTCGACCCCGTTGCTGATTTGTGTCCGACAAATCAAATTCTGTACCAAACAGTTCAGTCTGGTACTGCTGAACAACCTTTGAATTCAAGATACGAAGAAATTACTGTGATGAAAGAAACCAGCCCTAAAATATATTTTGGCAAGATCCTCTCCTCCTCGTGCAGCAAATAAAATCCTTTTCTCGTGTTCGTGGTTGCAAGAATTACCCATGTAGCATTGCCTTGCGAAAAATTAACCGGGACCACCGCGCGCGCCTAGTTTCGTCAAATCGGGATTGATTCGCATACTATTCTTTGCTTTCATGTGACGTCATCATTTTCCAAAATTACAAACTAGCAATCCTACCGGTGTTTTAGTGTCATCAGACATAAGACCTTATCAAAACTTGGCGTTTTACGACGTTTAAGCTCGATAGGTTTCTTCATTTTCTTATAGAGGACATTTGAATTTCCAAGGTTATGCGTTGCGTGACATTAAATGGCGATCCGAGAAGGATCGCGCGTAGGTCAAAAGAGCAGTTATCGCTTACGTTTTTGGTAACTGAACAGTTCTTGCACTAGAAGAAGTATTACTTTCAATGTCTCAGAACTCTAGAGTAAGAATTTCTCGTTTCAGTGGCAAAACTCAATGACAGATGTTTCTGAAGGTTTCTGGCCGCCATGTTGGTGCCCCTCGGAAGGGCACCATTATGACGTCTCCATACAAAGCTCTATAAATTTAGCTGAAACTGTTTACCGAATAACGCGGTAATGAAAAACCGCACAGACCTAAATCTCGGCGATGTTTTTTGTCTATCAATTATCTATCATAT
>JAHPZR010000798.1:17500-40000 GCA_019787425.1 Platygyra sinensis | reverse complement strand
TTTCTTATCCTTAGATATTTTCAATTCCGTTTTTTGGTCTTCAGAAGCCCAAAATTCTACGAGAGTGGATCAGTTAATGGAGAATCTTAAGTCTACTGTCCTTGCTTCCAGAGCGTCTGGGACATCCGAAAATTACTTGAGAGCTCTTAACAAGTGGAGAACCTTTGCTAGTGACGTTTTGCGTACCTCGGAGTTTCCAGCCAGACCCATTGATTGTATCCTCTACCTCCTCGAGTCGAAGAAGTCCGTCGCTGCCATCAACTGCGCCTTCTACGCGTTCAAGTGGATACACCATCTTGCAAGCGTTGATTCACCAGCATTACACCACACCCTACTGTTGTTGCCGTGAAAGAAGGAGCTGTTCGCCTTGACAGTCAGCAAATAGTTAATAGAAAGGAAGAAAAGGAGCCTCTGGATGACCACCACCTCAAGCTTCCTGCTGCAGAGACTACTCTAGAAGACCTTTTACAATTAAGAAATTTTAGTTTATGTTCATTCTTGCATCAGTTCTTGCATTTTCCGGTTTTCTTAGAAGTTCTGAGTTATGCGTTATTCGTAGCAGAGATATTCAGTTTAACGAGAGTTTCGTTAAAATCAGTTTACAGAAAAGCAAGACGGACCGACTGAGGGAGGGCAGATCGGTCGTTATTGCTGAATCCTCGTCTTTCACGTGTCCCTGTTCTTTACTTAAGCTGTATATACTCGAGGCCCAGATTCCTAGAAAGTCAGACGAGTATCTTTCTAGGTCCATTTCAGTTTCAAGCAATCAGAAGCGCCTTATCTCTATGAACAAGCCGATTAGTTATTTTACCTATAGGCAGTCTTTCAAAAAGTCTTTCGCGAATATTGTGCCAGATATCTCTAAGTTTAGCACTCATTCAGCTAGGTCAGGTGGAGCTACTTTAGCTGTCAGCTCTGGTGTTTAGAGAGGAATCTTCAGCGCCATGGTCGCTGGGCTTCAGCCACAGCTGAGAACATTTTTTTTTAAGGATTCTCTTGCCAGTAGGATAGAAGTTTCTAAAGCTCTTTCTCTGTGAGCTCAAGCCCTACCTTTAGCTTTCTATCTTGGGCCTGGCTGACCAACACGCCCATGCCTCAACCTTTGTGTGTGTTCGGTTGTGTAGTGAAGGCAAAATATGTAATTTGTGAGATCGGTATTGACATAAATTAATATTTTGCCGACACGGAACAGAGAACTGGGTGCGAGCGTAGTACGCGAGGGCTCATGGGAAGTATGTTTGTAAAAAGAGACGGTTGAGTGACTTGTGACATTCTACGGTCAGCCTTGCCACTAGCACTTTCTCATAAGGTTTATTTTGATTGTGTAATTAGCGTCATATGAATTGTCTTTTTTCATTCTGTTGTTTAGTAATCAACCTTAAAACCCCAAAGGTGGCGCCATTGCATTTGGTCGGGGGTACACGGTCCCTATTTTCCCTAACAAGGGGTTTTTTGGGTTTACGTGTCCGGCTTTGGCGCATGTAGGACGTTACTTGATGTATCTATTATCCACTTTGTTGTAAGTTGATTGTCACAATTAAACAGATCTTGGGCCTGGCTGACCAACACGCCCATGCCTCAACCTTTGTGTGTGTTCGGTTGTGTAGTGAAGGCAAAATAAACATTTGTATAGAAGAAAAAGTTATAATTCAAATAAATTCTAATCCTGGGCTAGCGTTATTTACCGCCTTCTGAACAATCCTGCTCCCGGCCGTTTTCAGCAAGTTAAGCTGGTATGAGCCCTTGATCCAATCGAAAACAGCACTTGGTCAGCGGTGAACTTAAAAAACAGGTGAACTCGATGAGTTATAGAGTTGAGCCCGCGATATGGTCGAGTGATAATGGTCAGCGGATACCTTGTTTGACAGGTGTCAGTTGATCATAACATGGATGTCCAATATCAAAGAAGTACGCGGTAAACCAAGGCTGCATGTATGTCTCTCAACCTATTATTTGGAGTATGGCCGCCATGTTGAGCGACTCATCCACCGTCGCCGTCGTGCGTACGAGCCCGCGAGAAATATCGCTGCCCATGATAACCATAGGAAAATCAATTTATAGGTTTCCTTTTCCCTATATAGTTATGAGGCTCCGCTTGGCGGCACTTCGGGCCGCCGGAGCTCTGCTATTATTTTGACTGTAAGCATGTTTGCGAATTTTACTCCTTCCTTTTCCAAAAGACCTTTTTTTTTTTGTAATTTCACTGACGGGTGTATAAGGTCGATGTTCGAGGAAGTCGATGTTAAATGAAGTTAGCGGTCACCAATCGAAGTTGTTGAGTTGGAGGTATCAAGTGATTTGATTTAATAGCTACCTTTCCCTTATTGCTTAGTTTAGACAGTGAACAGTATAGCGGCGCCGACTGAACGAAGGTCGAATTTATCAGTTTATAGTATACCAGTATACAGGTCACAAATATAAGAAAACAATAATGCAAGGCTGATACTACTTAGAAAGCTTAACGGGGCAACGACACGATAGAGTCCATATACCCGCCAATGCAGATGGCGATGTGGTCATCTGTGGTCATCACCATCTGCATTAGTGGGTATATGGATATCAGTCGACCAGCTGATTACTTCATAGCTTGCTACACCGTGCTGACGAGACCCATCAAGGTCGAAACAGCTGTCCACGGTTGCAGTTCTTGGCTTTCAGTTTGGACTCTATCGTGTCGTTTCCCGTTAAGCTCTTTACGTAGTATCATCCTTGCATCATCGTTTTCTAGTCTTCCTATTTTAGGCTGATCAGATCTTTTACAGATCCTACGTAAACAGGCAGAATTTTCGTTTGCGGTCCTTTGCATCATTATGTTCAACTTTGCAAATAAAAACTCGAATCATTGGATTGAATATGGTTCCTCCTTCACAACCGTACGAAAATCTGATTTTAACTCAGGGCGCGACAATAGTGCTTTCATGGTGCTAGCCATCATTTGCCCATGACGGACACGCAACCACTGTAAGATGCCTTCTCAATACATGATCACGATCTACTTTGATATAAACTGGTTCAGTCTAGAGAACATTATATTTGCGTTTGTAAATCATTGCGTCCCTACTAGGGGGAGTACGTACTACAAAGGCATTATTCATGAATAGTTAATGAATGTCGCAGCATTGGCTGCCCTATGAAAAAACATCATTCCATGGGTATCACTGCTGGGACTAGGAGGACTGTCGGAAATAGAGAGGTGAACGAAATACTGAAGTTTCCGTTCTACAGAAGGTTTGTATAATAAAGTGGTGTTTTACAAAGAATACACAATGCTCTTGCCAGGACCATGGAAAGTGTATTGCTGGTTTTCAGTGTCACGCCATTCAAAATAGATCAGAATATAAAAAAAACATCCGTTTAATAGAAATAGTCCAGAATGTAAGAAAAGAAAGAAGGTAAATATGCAAAGACTCACGCCAAGATTCGGGTCACAGCAATTTTTCGTAGGAAAAAATGCGGGGAAATTTTTTTTCCGAAATGTAGAGAGATTTGTATGGAGACGCCACGCTGGTGTCTATCCATATGGGCACCAACATGGTGGCCGGAAACCAAGAGAAACATCTGTCCCTGATGTTTGCTACAAACGGGTGGATTTATCTCTCGAGAAACTTTAAAACATTACTAATACATGAGCTGTTTATATAGCTAAATTACAATACATAAGTCACTTTTTTTAACTAGCATGGTCTCCGCCGTCATGAAAATGCCACGTCACACGAAAGCTGAAATTCAAGCGCAGTCTATCACCAAACCAAGAACCCAGTCGGAGAGAAAATGTGTATGAATATTCAACAATTATTCAATGAAGTGGAGGTGAATAGTACTTGGCTAATCACCTCCGAGCTAGCCAATCAGCATATGCGAAAAGTACTATTCACTTGTGTGGTACATCACTAATTAACAATTAGATTATGAGCTCGAGATTTCTATGGGGTGATTAGGGTGGAAAAAGGCCGGGCGGTGAAACGGGCAGTCCGTTGTTAGGCCAATGTGTGATGCGGAGAAGGACTGGCACGAGCGCTCCTTCCGCGCTTCCGGTGAAATTAATGTCTGCCAAAAATCTGCTCTCGACAAACCGGAAATGGAATTTTCTTTCTTTATTTTGAAGCCACCAGTGACCTCTTCTTAAAGGCCTCTTTGATATTTTTGTCCCAAAACTCAATACCATTTTGTCTGTTTGAACATCACTTAAGAATTTTCGTTGTAAACTGCTCAAATTTGAGTGTTGATTGCAGGAATGTCCCGCTCATCAGTCATGACCAACTTGTGCTCCGCTGCTTCTTTTAAGAGTACTCCACATTACTCCGGTCCAAATTTTACATATGTTGAAGATCGATAGCTTTTACATAACATATTAAAAAATCAGCTTGATATATTTTGATATAGCAGCGTTTCAGAACTTCAAAGTTTCCCTACTCTTGCCACAAGTTTACCAGGATTTTGCCCGAGAATCTATAGCGACCAAAAAGTAATAACACTTTGCGAGTTTGAGTTCCGACTAAATTGCAAGCAACACGTGATGTTCATCAAGACACAGAAAAGTTAGTCTGTAAATACTGCTCAGTCTTAATCGTGTGAAAATCCAATAAATCGCTGGTTATTGATGAAGAAGAGCGCTCGCCGATGCGTGTTCTGTAGCTAAACGTGGCAAATAGAACTTCAATCTTGCGGTCTTTCGAGTAAAATCGTAAATCGAACTCAACAGCTCTAGATCAGAAATACACTTAAGACTGATTAATGTTTGAGAAAATGTTAAATGTTTGGCTGGAAATATGGGAAGACAGCAGAGATAATCAGCAAAGTTACGCCGGGTGACGCTTACTTTGACCAATTCGAATAACGATTGTGATTTTGTTGTTTGGGTTCTCTAAACTCCCTGTCTCATTATTGTTTATTTTCCAAGTATAAAATGTCACTATGTTGAAGAAACACACATAATGTTAGAAGCTTTATAACATTGGCGAAAACTGTTGCAGCATCTCAGCACGAAAGAAGGCGAAAAAAATGTTTTGTCAAGTTTTTGACACCGACTCGTAGTGCACGCGCTCCACTATTATAGCTTCTTGTACGCGTCAGATTTTCCTGTCAAAATTAAAACTTCGCCAAACTCGCCAAACAGGCAGAAAGAATAAGAAACTATCGAAAGCAGAAATTGGTTATGATTAAGAATTGTTCTGAGAAACTCACAAACTAACTCGATACCAGAAAAAAGAGCTTCCTTGCATAAACTTTATTCATAAATTAAAAGCTTACGCGTACTACTAGCGCGAGAAGATCTTCCTCATTCACAGCACGAAATTTAAAGTCCTGTTTTCATGCCAGAAAAACTCACCTTTTGCGAATGCCTCAGAACAATAAAGTTGCTGATTCAAACAGAAGGGAGTTTCATGTAATTTTTTTAAGAAATAAAGGTTTGATTGTGTGTAAGTGGAATCTTCTCGTTTTAGTAGACCCCAGTCTTCTGCATCACACCTTTTTGCTCGGACCCGCTCGTTTCACCGCCCTACGTATAAGAGCCCTTGAGGTGATAGTTGATGAGGCCGCAGGCCGATTCAACTATCGCCTCATAGAATCGAGAGTGAATGATCTAATTGTTTTAATAGAATTCTAACTGAAATTAACGCAAAATAACGGGTTTCCAATGGTTTTCCCACGCATATTGAACTTTACCCTTAAAAAAAAGTTGCACGTATCGAACTGGTCCTTGGCAAATGTGTAGTTGTTTACGCGCGTACCCGCATTTTCAATATTTTTCAAGTTTTAAAGCCAAGAACCGTAAATGTACTTCTTTTAGTCTTCTCCTGTTTCACTTGTAACAAACGAGTCGATAGAGTAGGTACTACCATCATAATATTCGGCACGGCTAAGTAATGATCTCCTTCGATGGTACAAAAACTTAAAGCCAGAAGCACCATTGGTTGAAGTAACCTGAAACTCTTCAAACTTGCCTGTGCTCCATTTGTAAATGACAGAGTTCAGTTATAGCCGCCAACGTAGTGGTTTGGCAATAGACCATGTAGTGCACTCCATCTATTTGGAACTGTTCGATGTGCCGTACGGGGCCTTGGGTGGACAGAGTTTGGTTTGAGAACAAAAACGTTTGTTTCTGCCATCTTGTAAACAACAGACGTAGCTTTTTTTTTTCCGCAAGGTATACGCCATTGTAAGTCGCAAACACCAGAAACAGTATCGTCAACCACTCGAAAAGAGTTTTTGACATCCCGTGGGCACCGATTTGGTGGGAATTTTTTTTTTTGTTGAGGGTTGAAACTCACTCAAGAGAAAGTGAAGGCCTTTGCTTACAGCCTTGCTGTAAATAACATACAAACCTCACTAGTGACTAACCCTTTTCACAGTTATCTACATTATCAATTTAATCCAGAAATTGAGGTAATTTCCTGCAATGTTTGTAATTTTATGTAACCCACAAATATGCCCTCGAATCCACTTTGGATCTTTATTGTAATGCAAATGACAAAAGTTAAAACCACAAGGCTTAAAAGCCACATTTTCGTCACATTTAATTTCAGGTGGCTCTATATAGTTTTTTTTACAAAGCTTTAGCATACTACATATGCATAAATAATTTCTCTCCCTTGGCAAATGTTTATCACCTAGCACTAGCTGGAAGGTCAAAAAATATAAACCTACAGGCCTAAGGTTGCGTTCCTTTGGGAGGATCCGGATCTGGATTTATGATCCAAGATCACTCAGATCATCGCGTACCAAAGGAACGGAACTTTGTTCCGTAGGATCAGTTACCATGACAATAGGCGCGAAAAGCGTTAAAACGAGCTAAACGTACAGCAAAATAGCAAGAGGTCGCTAAAACAAACGAACAAATCAATAACCAGTAATAATATCTCAAGCACTGTTACAAACGGTTCCAATATGTACGAGTATTCGGTGGAGTTATACGACAATTTTGTGGTAAAACCGAAACAAAGTTTTGCACAACCCACTCAAATGTTTGTATTTTACGGGCGCTTTGTTGATTTTCTGATGATTTCCACTCAAATTAAGGCCACTTAACACAACAAAAATGCTGTCGACTGAACGCGGGAAAATTCATGGAAGTGTATCTCATATATGAAGTACGTATGTAATTCAAGACCAAAACCGCTGCGCGCAGTGATTAATTTCGGATCCTTCACCCAAAGGAACGCGCCGGATCACTGATCCGATGATCCGTTTGCAGATCACTCAGATCAGTGATCCGATGAATCCTTGACCAGAGTGGATTCGACAGATCACCTTTCAATTGAATAGAAAAACATTACCCTGTATTTTTTTTCGCTGGTTTGCTCTTCGTTTTCGAGATATTACGTATGCAAACAACCCTCCGTGACCTATTGTTGAACGAAAAACAAAAGAAAACTTTTGTTTCGCTAAAGGATTAAGTCACTATAACACAATAATTTCTCACCGCTGCTTCGTTAGCTCAAGGGGATAACGCGCCGAACGAAGGTGATTCGAATTTGTTTTGATGTGACACTCGAGAGCTCGATTCGAGGTCGGTGAAATCTTTTTTTTTTTTTTTTTTTTTTCGGTGTTGTTTTTCTTCTTTCAAAATCCTTCTTCGTGTCTTTGTAACTGAACTGCCGTTTTCACTGGTAGGGATTTTTTTTTAGCTGCCTTTGTGACGTCGGGTTTTGGCGCGCAAAGCATCGATCATACTTCGATAACACAAATTCAGAGCTTACCTGTTAGTTAAGCAGAGTTTGCTCGTTATTTCCAGCGATATTCGAAGCTTATTCGAGGAATATTTGCGCCCGCCTGGTAGGAGATTTGGCATCATTAAGCCTTTGACCCTCGTTAAGTCACCCAGCATTGCTCAAAGAACCGAGGAATGTTTTTGTTCTGAGATCATGGTTTAAGTCCGCCGTTGACTTAGCCATTGAAGAACAAGTGAGCCAGGCGGTAGAGTCTAGAAATGCTTCTTCTTCCAAAACAAAGCATCCGTCCTGGACTTATGGCTCATTTGCCAAACTTCGGCGTGTGTCAGTTTTGGAAATTAGAACTGCTTTCTAGACTCTTATTATTTTCTTGAAATCAGCCATCCAACAACCTTCGCTGCAAAAATTTCTGGGATATCCCATAATAATCTTTCATACGTAAAGCGCCGTGAGCATTGTGTGCGTGACTTATAGCTCGCCTTAGTGTGTGACTCAGACACGGCCGGGGACTGGCGAGAAAGGCCAGGCAGCAAAGTCCTTGAAATTTGACCTGTACCGAGTGTAGAGTTGAAAAGTTGCCGGCGAAATTAAACAGATTGAAAGCCATTTTTACGGGCCAAACAGAAGCCAAAGACAAATCGCAGGTGGGTTAAATTGGCAAGCAAGCGTTCCGTGAGTGTGTATCGTGGATTTCCAAGCAGATGATTACTTTGAGTTGTGACAGGATCGAGCCCGCCGCGAAGAAAAAACTGAAGACAAAAGAACGCCTGATCGCAGGTTAGGAAGAAGAAAACTTCAGCTCAAATGTAAGTTTTGCTTTGTATTTCAGCGTTCCTTTGCTGATAAATTTTCCGTTTCATATGCTTTCTTTCGGCATGAGCAGCATGTTAGCTTAAGGCTTCCTCTTTCAGTGTTGTCAGAAATAATCATTTCATGGAACGAGCAGTTTTTTACCAAAAAAAATAATTTCACGTAGAAACATTTAAACATTTAAGTCACTGACGTAGCCGATTTGCAAAACGTTCAGCCTCTATCTCTAGGCACTATTCATTGACTTGATTTACGCATCGATTCGTGCACTAGATTTCCTAAGTCGAGATTGTTTTCCTTGGCCTAACACTGCGGTAACACTAACGTATTTTGACCTTAACTCTAACCTAATACGAAGCGCTAGCCCTAAGCAATAACTTTAACCTTGAACGCTAGCCCTAAGCCTAAAAAATAAGCGCTAGCGCTAACCCTAAGCAATAACTTTAACCTTGAACGCTAGCCCTAAGCCTAAAAAATAAGTGCTCAGTAGTGCTAACCCTAAGCAATAACTTTAACCTTGAGTGCTACCCCTAACCCTAACAAGAATCATACTAACCCTAACCTTGTTCCGTAACCCTAACCTTCAACGTTAACCCTAGTTTCGAGCGGTAACCCTAACCCTGACTCTAATAAAACTGCGAACTCTTAACCCTAGGAGTTAAAGTCAGCATTTGAAAAAAACTTCAAAGAGAAACAACGCTAATAGTACTGTGTAACAAAGCAGTTCCAAAAGACGCGGACTGTGACATGCAAGTGTTTTAGCATACTTTATTTCTGGAATACGCAATAGAAACGAGGGGAAATAAGTGCAAGGCAGTTTTCTACAGGTATAAACAAATTGGCATGCGAAGTTTGCAGCTGTGTTGGCCATGTTCGATTTCAGCGAAAAATCTAGCGGACATTCTTGCACGTGGCCTTTCAACTGAGCTTACATGCTGCGTGAAATGAACTTTTCACGGTTCTCTAAGTGAAATCAAAGTCCTTGCGCGGCGCGATAATCAGTGAAGTCAAAATTTCAACTGTCCGTAAATGACCTGAAATCAACATTGTCTAAAGCTTGCGCATTGCGTAAAATTAACATTTGCCTGTAACTTGAGTGAAATTAACGTCTTTGCGGTCGCACGTTAACGTGGAATCAACATTCTAACGGTTTTTACCTCAAATCAGCATTTTTTTCAAGGTTGCACGCTGCAAAGATCAATATTCTGCGGGATTTTAAGTGAAATTACCGTCTTTGCAGTCACGTGCTGGCGTGACAACAAATACAAGTTTTTGCATACGTAATATCTCGAAAACGAAGAGCAAACCAGCGAAAAAAAATACAGGGTAATGTTTTTCTATTCAATTGAAAGCGGCATGCAAAATTTCAGGCGCTTTTGCAGAAAAAAAGAAAACCACCTAAGATCGTCACTTAGCACCGTTTTGCACTCACCCCTTCAATTACTGTTTGTCAAGACGATTTTAAATTTTACTCTGGTGTTTTACGTTGAATTTCGTTCATGTTAAATTCATTAGTACGTTAAACTAGCAAACGCGATAATTTTATTTTTTCAACGTCAACATTTGTAACTTGATACTTTTGTTTTCCTCGCAGTTTGTAACATGATACCCTTGTTTTCTAAAAAAACATACAAATGAAGATATTCTCGCTCATTTTCTGCTAGAGAAAGATGAAATAATGTTATTGACTTATAAAAAAAAAGAATGGAAGAGGAAGGATTTTGTTTCATTCAAGAGGCAGATTTTCATATCATCGATCAACAATTACTAATTCAATTATCAAATGGTCACCTCGTGTCTCGGAATAGCACGTTCTTATTATGTTACCACCGTTGGTTTTAACTATAAACCAGTTCAAAATACACAATGTTATCGATGTCGATTAATACAACCGAGAAGCGTTTTAAGTTGACCGATATTATATCCTACATCGGTGAATGAGTTCGCTCAAAGACTGACTAAATTTATTTGCGGTTTCCGTAAGTGCCACAGTGTCTACAGCAATATTTGAGGAGTTTCTTTTGTCACGACATTAGTAATTTTAATGCCGCTAACTCGGAAATGTTTCGGGTGAATACATTTGTGAACTTCTTGTTCCCTTTCATAGGGGATAAAATAAACAAGCGGCTGAGGAGATCCATTCGTTTCCCTCTTTAGAGCTTAGCAAGCACGAAATAGTTTGAAACAGCACACGACGTTTTTGAACTGAGATAGGGATGATTCCAAAAAATACGCTGTCACAGAAGCGTTCTTTGCACTAAAAGGGAGAACTGATATTACTTGAAGTTATAACAGCTATCGCCCGTTAAGACGAGAGTGTGGTATCGCACACGTGAATCTGAACTCGAGAACGGATTGTATTATGCTGACAATGGTAGAGCGCATGCGTCTTACATGTTGTGTTCTAACATAAAGAAAAGCACTTAATGTTCGTGTATAATTGTGTACATGAAATGTATTGTCTAATTTGCCTAACATATAGTTAACACAATGCTTATCAATCTGCGCATGCGCTTCGAGTAAATTGCTTTTGTTCTTAAGAGAATAGTACCACTAGGATAACAAGAGAATATTGGAACCATATGCAGTTTTGTGATGTTATTCACGATGTCATTTAAGTGTAGTACGTTTTACATAGCAATCAAAGGTACCTACCCCACCTCCTCAAAACAAAGCGAATTAATTAATTGGAATTAATTAATTAAACAAACATTAAAGTTTACACCTTATTGACATAGTGCTTTAGCACCGTCAATCCCCAAGCCATCCCAATAGTGCACTCTGCACTAAAAAAGGTATTACGTCAGTCACATAATGCGCTGACGTTGCAGGTTTCACTTTCGCTACGCGACAAGTAATATCCTGCTTACTTTGCAAGTTTATTCCGCCACAAGTATCAGTAATTAATATATTTGCACATTTGCGAATATTTCTTCTGGGATTAGGCAATTCAAGTGAACTCTTGGGCTTTTTGCTGAGGTAAACAAGAACTTGCCAGAACTTGCAGGGAGAAAACCCTAAGAGTTCTAAAATTAGCCGTAATAAGACATCCTAATGCACCTGGTGGTTTTAGCTTTCATAGGAGTTCGGAGTTATAAGCACACCATCTATTCTGCGACGAAGTTCGTCTTCCCTTACGTCTTTTCTTTTTTATTTTGCATTGCCCGGAGTCGGACAGTGTGAGTAACCGTGAATTTTAAAGCGCGGTTACAACCGCGCCGCGGTTCTTGTTTTTTTTTCGTTTTGTCGGTTACAATCCCAAACCTCCGCGAATGATGTCATCATCAGCCAATTACGGCCATTTCTCAGCTCTTTTCTTCATACCTCCCCTCAGGAGAGTTTTGCCTAGTTAGCGAACTAAATAAACTTGCGGCTAGTTGGGAGGGTTTATTTGGTCAAAATTGGGCGAAAATTCTTCGGAGATGCACGTTAAGGCATTTGCAAGGATAAAGAATGTAACTTAGGACCAGTTGCTGGCTACTAAGGCTGAAATTATCCAGAGTTAAGCTGTATTTCGTTTTGCTTGCATGTCAACTTTTCGAAGGGAATATTCAATGCGCTAAAGAAGGTATTACGTCTGTCGTCAGCCATGACTCCGCTGTTGGTGCTAAATAAGATCGTGTTTACTGGAATGCCCTTACGGTGATAAATAAGATCGTGTTTACTTCGCCAGAAGCAATGGTGGAGTTTTCTGGGGAAAAAATAAACTTTGGCTTTAAACAGTGCAAATATATATATTCGTTTGAAAGGTCAATTGTGAGACCTTTTCTCCTTCGCGCGAGCTAGGAAACAAAGTCTCCGATTACAAATCACGCAACCACGCTATGCAAAGAATGTGAAAATCTCTTACAACTCAGGCACTGAGCCAACTTTGAATCACGCAATCTCTATTGTTTCCAATCTTTTAATTGTTTCCGGGTAATGTTTTATCGCAAAACGTTGTTGCTAATATTTTTGTGAGCGCTAAAGAGTTTAAAAAGCGCAGTTTTAATTTTTTTTAAAATTCTTGTTTACGTTAAACGATTCCCTGATAACAGGGCTTGATCTGCTTCATATTCGATTTCTTATTACAGAATTCTAATGTAATTTATGTTCGCAAGTTAAAAGCATCTTAGTGTATCGCCATGTAACATTCTCACACTGCTGCAGTTACCACAAACAAATATCGTCACTGGCATTCGATCGCTTACATGTACGGCCACCTTTGCATTGAATGTGCTTTTTCCAAATCAGATTCCTGCTTCCTTTACCGGTTTGCATCTACATTAAGAAAGTTGCCATCTACTTTACTCTGAAGTGCTTTTACTGATGCCAACAATTCACAATAATTTGAAAATGTACATGTGTAGATGCATGTAAGCTTATTGAATTTGATCAAGCATGAAATATATATCTCTGCATCTTCAGTTACAATGCTTCATTGTTTAATGGCTTATAAGTAGTGCAATGGTTAGTTGTTTATGTGACGTCAATGTTGACAGAAACTTGGAACAAACTAGTCACTATACATGTAGGTCTAAGTTCTGATCCACCAAATAGTATATGCATTGTGCTTTAGCATATAGTTCTAATCAGTATGTTGGCATAAATTTTCTGCGTCACCACAGCTTTGTAATATATGCAGGGAGTAACTGCTGAATACTCCGCGACTCTGTACCACTATCGTTTTTGTTGGTCGGCGTTCTTTAAAGATGGAAGCATAACACATAGATGCTATTCTTATTCAACTACATGCAAATATTGGAGGGGTATTCAGCAGTTAGGCCATATGCAGATACAGTTGTTTTATAAGAGGTGATCTAATGTGTGTTTTTTAGTTAAAAGCATGCTGCTATTAGGGCCGTACTTTAGCCTTGTGCCTCTGAGTTACCATACAGGTATTTCAGAGAAAAGAACCTCTGTTAAAGTGCCCATCACCCTTAAATGGATATTTTCAGAATCAACTCTATGCACTTTGAATAGTTGAATGGTGAAATATTTCTTGTTTCGAACATCACATTATTGAGTTATAGAGATTTGAATTTACAAATGCTAATTAGATGACGTCAACCCGGAATTTACCATTATTTCCATGCCACTTTACAATGCACAGTTTACAGCTTGAATGCAATTAATTTGATAAGTACAAAAAAATAACTGTTTATAGTCATTGATTCGTAAAAATAGTACTTGCAGGTGAAAACAAGTAGTTGGATAATAAATGATTCCGGGTTGTCGTCATCTAATTAGCATTTTGCAAATTCAAATCTCTATAACTCAACAATGTGACATTCAAAACAAGAGATATTTCACCATTTAACCATTCAGTGTGACTGTAGAGTTGATTCTGAAAATATCTATGAAGGGTGATAGGCACTTAAAAAGCGAAGACTATTTTTTGCTGTGCCTGTGTTTTGTTTTCAAATATGCAACTTTATTGTAAAATTTCTCATGTTATGGAAGCAAACATTAGATGTATCATGTAAGGGCTCAGTAACTGATTCATGCCTGTACTCAGTGCTAGCTAAGGAGGTGAAATGTCACTTGTGTCAGCCTTAGTGCAGAAAATTTAAACAAAGTGTGGTTCTAGAAAAATCCATACCCCCTCTCACAGAGGGTCACAGACATCCCGAAGGGTGTCAATTTAAAGAAGATGAATAATTTTGCCCAAATGTTAATTGCTAAGGCATTGCCAGATTGAGAATTTTTGAAGATATACTTATGAAACTGGTTTTAAATATAGCTAGAAAAGATCTGTAGCAGATATCAAACTAATTCCACCAATTGGCTCCTTGGTTCAAATTGTTCATTGTAATCATAAATTCAAAAAGTGAACATACCACTTCTTTAACCACAGATATTTCATAAATAAAATTTACAGCTGTAGCTCCTTTAGTTGTATATCCTTATTCATGTGGTACTAAATTTTGTCACTGTCCAGTGCACATTAAGTACTCAAAACCCCTATTGGCAGGTACACTGTACCTTCAACCCAGGGTGCAGCGTGTTACCTACACTGTAATTATGTTCAACGCTGCTTCACCAGTAGGACTGTTTCCACAACTTTCACATTACTTTCACAGTACTTCTGCCAACAACAGCATCTCCACTTAAGAGCAATTTAGAGGGCAATCTTTAGTTTTGATTGAATGTAAACCATGATTGAAAAACGCTCTGTTGTTTTTTGTGTAACTTGAGTGGAATAATCATCATCAGACATGTGCTTTATATGACATGGCTCATTATCGATATTTGTAGGTAAAATACCATTATTATCAAGCATATCACATTGGCTATGCTCCTTGTTTTTTTCCGGGATCAAAGCAACTTAATAATTTGTTAGGTTTCTCCTTGACAGCACAATTCTGCTTATCAATATGCTTGGCATTTGGAGCGACATTGTTTTAAGCAAACTTGATGAACCCAACTTCAGTTTCAATTGCTCTTGCTACATGTAAGTCCTACAGTTACTGATATCCACCTGTTGGTCTTTTATATTTTTAAAGGTTCACTGAGTCACTCAGCTCCTGTGTGTTGTATGTCACGACCATTCAAGATGTTGAAGGGCACACACTTGTACATGTAAGTTTTTAATATCTGTAGCATAATTATTGTTTAACACCAAAAATAATTCATTAAAAATTATTCTTGACTATCTTCCTGGCTAGACTGGTTGATTTTGAATTTTTATTTCACTTTAATTACTTTCAGTGTTCAAGACTAACAGCTTCCTGTGATGTCAAGACTACCAAAGGTAATATCATAATTATTAAATAAATGTAATTTTTATTTGAGTGACATTTTTCTTTTTCTTCACTCTGAATACTTATGCAAAAAGTCTTTGAATTGGTTCAATCTGAAAACTGTTCTTTACAGTACCGCTCAGATATACGTTAACCAAAAACTGCGCATAACACGCGTATAAAAGTACGCGTATGTGCGTATGAAGATACGCGTATATGCGTATAATGTGCGTATAAATATACGCGTATATGCGTATGTTTATACGCGTATGTGCGTATAAAAATGCGTATACACCCATATGCGCATATACGCGTATGTTCATTAGTATGTATGAGCTTGCTTATTGTCTTTCTTTTGTCAGCAGGTTATTGTTCTAAGGAAAAGCTTGACAGCACTAAAAAACTAAACGACTACGAGCGACATGAAGACTTTTCCCGCAACGCTCTCCGTTGCGAGTGTATACGAGTTAGATAGACAGTATGTGCTTATCGATATAAACGGGTTATCCTTTTTGAACGGAACTTTCATGAGCAGAGAAGGCGTTTTCATCATTTACCACACTACATCCGTCGCAACGGCTTTGGAATGTGTTCAAAATAAATTTAATACCGGTGCATCGTATTTCAGCAGAATCAACAAAGAAGCCCGTTTGTGAACAGCGTTCTGAACAGGAACCCACACAGGATGTTTCTTTTATGGCTTACACCATCGATAAACAAGTTTTTCTTAGAAACTTTTCCATTCATTATACACACAGTAAAAGAAGTTCTACCAGGCTATTTTAATCGTGTTACGTTACCTGTCACGACTACGTGTTGTTCTCCCGGGCCGACTCACGACTGACTCGTATGCAAATTTTGGTGAATTTGATTCGCCCCTAGTTTAGATATTTGCTTTAAAAATCGATGCTCAGTTTGTAAATCTCAACACAGCAACACCGCCTATGTCAACAATTTCTTCGCCAACTTTGTAGCCTGCGAATACAGCTGCCTCTCATCGCTCCCGTCTGATTTGCAGTCTCGAACGAAACCGACTGTTTATTAAAAGATTGTTAACATGCGAAACCACGAGTTGTCATTCGACTGGCTTTTTATTTAAACTTGTATAAAACATTCGCTTTGCAGATGAAACCTTGAAACTTTTTATTCAAACTTGGGAACATGCGAAACCACGCTTAGTAATCAGTCGAATAACTTTATATTTAGACTTGTGAATACACTAACATTTTCCCTTGCAAAAACAAACGAAAACACAGAAACCTTGATCACCTCGATATCAAATATTTCTGTGCTGACGTTACGGTTCGGTGCCTACGTCACGTTTTTGGCGGCAATTTTAACGACCCAAGTGGTCTCAGATTTCTTTTATTTTACAGCAAAAACAGTTGCATTTTTAATCGCTACGAATTTGTTGACAAGAAATTTAGACATACAGCATCTGTGCTTAATTTTATTGACGGATAGGCTCACACTGCTACAAATAAAAATTAGTCCATAAGTTATTTCACATGAGTTACTTTGAGTAGCCGGCGCACCAAGGACGACTAGACAGCGCCGGTCGCCGGAGCTTGCCAAGAACTCTGCACTGTTTGTTTAGAATCCATTTAATGCAATTATGTGTAAAACAAGCTATAAGATTAATACTACTAAATAAAATGTTTGAGTTGTTATCATATTCTTTGAGTTGTGTGGGTTCAGGATGTGTTTTTGAAAGATTTTGACATTATTTCATACAGCCGCTCGTAAAAGGGAGCGTCGACCTAGACAGCTGACAGTGAAATTGTTTTTGTTTTTTTTTCGTACAGTCAGCAATTTTTCAGTTTTTTTTTTTGTTTGACTTGGCTGTGGATACTAAAACAAACCATAATAATACGTGTCTGCGCAGTTAACGTATATCTGAGCGGTAACTGTGTTTATAAATTTATACTTAACCTTACTGTAAATTTGTGGTCTTAAAATATTTCAATCATTTTCTTCTGTATTTGTACAATCATGCATGATGATTTTTGCGAGCTGGAATCTTGTACATTTTCATATTAAGTAGCTACTTCAATCACTTGAGTTAGTCACTTTGCTCATGAAATCCTGGATTTTTTTCTTTTCTAATAATTTGCCACTGCCTCCGATAGCAAAAAAGGTCCCTTTTTGTTACTGTTATGATAATAAGTACACTTATGCACATATTAAATCTGTGCTGACTTGCAATGCCGTAAGTGAACAAACAGCCTTGCAAAGGGTGATCATATGCACATCAAATGCCTCACTTTGATGCTCAAGTTCCATTCCATGCTAGCCAGTGAAAGTAAATAGTAAATAAAATAAAATAATTAAATAAATAAGGAAGTTCGCATGAAAATTTTCTAGTCGATAGATTTTTTTAAAAATTTCTACGTTTTAGTGCAGTCATACATGTATAATGAGTTACTTGTGTCAGAAATGCAAAAAAAACAATTAGGGGTCACTGACTTCATTTCAGAGATTCATATAAAGGATGTGGAAAACTAAGCCTGATTTTGAAAAGTTGGATCATGTACATTTGTAATTTACATGTACATGGTCTACAGGGGTTTATATTTAAAATTATTATATGGCTCTGTCTCACAAGGACTGGGAACTACCAAATTCATGAATTTGATTTGCTAAAATGGATATTGACCGCAGTCTAGATTTTCCCATCTAGACCGGCAGCTAGACCAGTTATGTTTTGAAGCGAAAAAGTTGCAAAGTAAAATGCAAAATCATGGACTGTTTTCATCTAAGAATATTTATTTCTGTAAGCGGCAAAAAGCTGATGAAAAAAAAAGTTAACTTTGGCCGGGAAGAATTAAATTCGGCCGCTCATCACCGTTTGCAAACAAACTGTCACTTAGTACAAACCAGTTACATTAAACGAATTAAATTGTTCTTGTTTTTGCCATATAATAAACATCTTATTAACCGAGCTAAGTCGGCCTGTATGGGAGAATCTTGACCTCCGTCTGTACTTACGACCTCGGTCAAGATTCTCCCATGCAGACCTCTTGCTCGGTCAATAAGAGCTAAATATCAAAGGTGAGTCAGTGGAAGCAAACGATCTTAGTCATGTTTTGTAGAAGTGGGTCTGTTGCATAAATAATTCCAAATGTTGTCAATGTTTTCACAAACCTCAACCCTTCAAGAGCATTTTGAAAACATTGCACAGATAAACAAAGAGCTATAATTGTGTAATTTAGTGGTGCATGTTGCAAAAAATTCAAACTTGTAATCAATAGATTTTCTTCACTTTTTAGATCATTCCTTCTTTTAGTAACAACGGTTATTTGACCCTAAATAAATTATTGATTTAAATCGCTAAGGATGGCTGCCCAGTCTAATTAGCCCATTAAGGTTATTTCTGGCAGACATGTAGTCTTTTTATTGTAAGTCATTTCTTTTCATTTAATTTAATTTTAGCTGAGTACCAAATGAAGTTGTTGTTTTTGTTTTTGTTAGTTAAATCTAAAATGTTAATTCCATTTTTATTTGTGCCAGGGGTTCATAGCCTCCACATCACAGGAAGGCCAGGAGGCAGTGGAAAGGAACACATTGTGTGTTACTCTGTTGAGTAGAGAATGGAGATCATCAACCAATAGAGACTTGTCAACCGTCAACAGAGAACTAGCAATACAGTTGGCTAAACACCCTGGTGTACAAGTTAGTGTGTTTCTCCCTCAGTGCAGTGAAGATGACAAGAGAATTGCTGCTAGTCACAAGGTTCAGCTCATTGAAGCAGAGGAAATGACAGGTTTTGATCCAGTTGATTGGCTGATCAACATACCAGAAGATCATCACCATGGACTGTATTATCGGACATGGAGTACATCTTGGTCGACAAATACCACTCATACAACAAAGTCATCAATGTAAGTGGATTCAGATTGTTCACAATGCCCCTGAAGCACTTGCAATGTACAAAAGCAATGCAGATGCCATTCCCAGAGGTGAGAAGATGCAGCGAACAGAGATAGAACTTTGTGAGTTGGCAGATCAAGTTGTAGACAATTGGACCCAAGCTGAGCAGATACTTACAGGCGATTTCTGCGCTCTAGTGAGAAACACCAAGATATCATTGATCTTACCCCGAGCATTTTCACTGAATTTTCAGATGTGAAGCAAGCTGCTGAAGAAAGAAAAACATTTTGTGTTCTAGTTATTGGGAGTGGTGACAGTGAAGATTTTAATCTGAAGGGATATGACCTTGCTGCTCAAGCTATTGCTGAGTTGAAAGAAAACTCCTACCAACTAAAGTTTGTCTGTGCACCAAGAGGAAAAGGAGATGAAATAGCTGAAAAGCTACTCAAGCATGGCATTGACCGCAGTCAACTAATTGTTCGCAGTTTTAATGAAAGCAGAGAAACACTAGCCAGATTATTCTGTGAGGTTGATCTGGCAATCATGCCATCCAGGAGTGAGGGCTTTGGATTGACAGCCCTTGAAGCATTATCTGCTGGTCTGCCTGTACTTGTTAGCAGTAACTCAGGCCTTGGAGAGGCTCTCATGAAAGTGCCTAATGGCTCAAACTGTGTAGTAGATTCAGAGGATCCTAAACACTGGGCCAGCAAAATCAAGGCTGTCCGTGAAAAAGACAGGGATGTTCGCCTTGCAGAATCCAAGTTTCTTCGTGAAAAGTATTTGGAGAAGTACAGCTGGCAGGAACCTTGTGGTGTTCTTGTGGAAAAGATGCAGAACCTTGTAACTGGTAAAACTGTTGTATTTATTTAAGACGTTTAGTGAGCTCTCTAATCTTGCAGGTGGTGTATTCAAGAACAATCCACTCATACACCCTACAGATAGCATGATATTTGACCCACATCCCCTTCAGCCTGGATTTCCACAACTGCTAGAGCCCCCTCCTGCCTGAGGATTTCTATCCCATTTTTGGCTTACAGTATTTTACATGTACACCTGATAGACAACGGAGCTACATGTACACATGTTTTTTTTTTTTTTTTTACATGTACACATGTATGCTTTTAAAAGATCGTTCATTCTTTTTTGTTATTTCAAACGTACATGTAATTGCTGCTGCAATTTTCTGCTTGAATAATGTCTTCTGCTGGTATAAGCACATAGAGAATTACAGGCAATAAAAGGTTACATGTATTTAATGCAGTGCAAACTAAACCAAACTCACAACAAATTAAAATAAAATATAAATCAGAGAAGCATGTGTACTGGAGTAATACAACAACATGGTAAATTTATGGAAACTTGAATACAACTGATCACAAAATGCTTGGCCGAATGCAAAAGTGCACTCCAATGCCCAGCATTGCTATTATTGAGCTGTAAATTAAACCCAGTTGACTGGGTTCAGTCAGTTCAATATTAGAACACATTCAAACCAAATGAAAAAACTTATTTGTGAGACTTTGATTAAGTAGTAGTTGAAGGGAGTCTGGTCCCTTCCACTGTGACCAGTCAGATTCATGACAGACACAGTTATGAAAGAGGGGACACTCACTGTAAGTTGCAGAAGTTGTTGTAATGTATGCGGTTGCAAGATTAGGTAACAAACAAGTAAAAAAGTTGCAGTTAAAAATTATCCAGCATGAACATGTACAATGTTATTATTGGTAACCACAAAGCAGTAATTTTCTCTCTTTATTTTTCTAAGGTTCCTTTGGCCATAGTGGGTCACATTCATTCCTGAAATACAGTCAGTCACCTTTTCCAGCAGGCCCTCAGACTCCAGCTGAAACGCATCAGACAAGTCATCCTCAGAGTGAGTGGGAAAACATAATTTTAAAAGATAATATTACTACAGTTTTCTGTTACAATCTCTGTATAATATAATTAATTTGACTACCAGTACTGGATCAGTAATATGCAGTCATGCTAGATTCACGAAAGGCACAATTCTGAGAGAGGACACTTGCAGTGAGTAGAAGTAATTATAATTATCTACAATATTGAAAAATTAAATATACAGTAATTGTTTGCAAATTTATTGCAGTTATTATTAACCTGAAAGGCCATGCACCTTGTTTTACAAATTCTTTAGCTCATTGTAGGCACAAAGCAGAATTTCAAAAGTATTAAATTTCTTTTTATGGTAACATTAATACGAGTACAAAGCTCAAGAAGTTGGTGATCTTCATTGATGGAAGATTGTATATGCTACCAAATCCTAAAAAGGAGCATTATTTTAGGTGACAAGGTTGTCTGTATGTTTTTTGAGGTACATGTACATGTAACAGTCAAAACCAATGATCAAACAGACAATGTCAAATCAATTTGCTCTGATAACTTTTTCCAAGACTTGGATTAGCTTTATAAAGTAGCATTGCTAAAATCTTAAGAAAATTGTAGGCACAAAGCATAATTTTAAAACTATTAATTTGGTTTTCAAAGGTTCGTCTGGTCATGGCAGGCCACCTTCATCACTGGAACACAAGGAGTCACATTTCTCTGCAGGCCCTCAGACTCCAGCTCAAACTTACCAGACAAGTCACCCTGAGAGTGAGTGAGAAAACCAATGATCAAACAGACAGTGTCAAATCAAAGTGTTGTGATAACTCTTTCCAAGAAGTTGACTTTTTACTTGGATTAGCTTTAGTAGCATTGCTAAAATCTCATGACTTTTGAAAAATAAGGTGCACTGCTTGTTGGATCCAAAACCAAAATTCACAAGCTGAAGCATAACAAAGCCCAGCTTTGCCTACATGTAGGGCTCACGACTTATTAGTCTACCAAATTCAGCTACCAATTAATTTTCTAATTTTCCATGGTGACCAAAATTGTTACTGATTGGATAGTAGTCATTTTACTTTTTAATGGAATTTTGCCATTGCATACATTGTGCTTTGTTTGGTATAGACATACATTGTACATATGCTGCACATACACATAAGGTATACTAGTTATCAAAACTGATTTAATGTAATGTAGTGTGTTCTGAAAAAGGTTGTGAATGATCTCCAACATATTTTTCTTCTGGTCAAGGTTCCTCTGGTTACTGGCCTTCATCAATGGAATACAGTAGGTTTCCTGTCTGTCCTGGCTGGTCAGACTCATGAAGGACCAAGTTATCAAACTGTGCCACTCTCCAAGTAAATAAAACTAAACTCTGTGTGTTGTTACAACTTTACTTAACAAATGAGCAACAGGTGGCCTCTTGGCAACAACCTGCCTTCTTCTCTGTATTGCAATCTTTTTAGACATAAAACAGAGTTGAAAAATTCTATTTTCATTCTCAAAGACTCTTCTGGTCATGGCAGGCCATATTCATCAGTGGAATTCAGTCAGTTGCCTTTTGTTGCAACCACTCAAGAAAT
>JAHPZR010000798.1:10000-12500 GCA_019787425.1 Platygyra sinensis | reverse complement strand
TTCTGGCTTGCTGGTATGTCGGCTGATAATGTCCTTGGCTGAGAGATTGTCCTCAAAATTTCACATTTGCCCTCGAAGCTTCGCTTCTCGGCCAAATGTTCATTTTTCGGACAATCTCTCAGCCGCGGACATTATCAGCCGACATACCAGCCGCCTGAAGGGGTTTATTTACTAAATATTCCCCGAGACGAAGTCGAGGGGAATATTCACCAATATTCACTTCGCCTTCGGCGAATAATTGTTAAATATTATTATATGGCTCTGTCTCACAAGGACAGGGAACTACCAAATTCATGAATTTGATAGGCTGAAATGAATATTGACTGCAGTCTAGATTTTCTTATCTAGGCTGGCATCTAGACCAGTAATGTTCTGAAGTGAAAAAGTTCAAACTAGCAAAATCATTGACTGTTTTCATTGAACAATATTTATTTCTGTATTAAAGTGCCAAAAATCTGATGAGGAAAAAAAGTGAAGAGGACAACCAAACTTTGAAAGAATCAAACTCGGCTCATCGCGGTTCGCAAGCAAAATGTCAGTTACATGTAGTACAAACCAGTTACATTAAACCAATTAAATTGTTCTTGTTTTTGCCATTTAATAAACATCTTATTAACCAAGCTAAGTCAGTTTGTATGGGAGAATCTTGACCTTGGTCGTGTGAACAGACCTCACTGTGTTTGGTCTGTACTTACGACCTGCGTCAAGATTCTCCCATACAGACCTCCTGCTCAGTTAATAAGAGCTAAGGAATGATTTCAAGTGCTCTGAATTCACTTTACTGTAAGAATTTTGAGGAAAAAATAACAACTTCTGGGATATGCTCTGCACATTGATAGTTGAAGTGTAATTAATGGCACTGGATGTTTTTATCTGGTCAAGGTTCCTCTGGCTGGCTGCCTTTGTCAATGGAATACAGTCCGTGTTCTTCTACTGTGTCTGCTCAGACCTATGAAGGGCCTGATTATCAGAGAAGTAAGTAGTTTTATGCAATTACAACATTTTATCATGTGGCAAGATAGTCTCGGTGTAAATTTGAGCATCTTATTAACTGAGCTAAGTCGGCCTCTGTGGAAGAATCTTGACTGAGGTCGTAAGTACAGACCAAACACAGTGAGGTCTATACACACGACTAAGGTGAAGATTCTCCCATACAGACCGACTTAGCTTGGTTAATAAGAGCTAAGTACAGCCCTTTGTTGGGCTAGTAAGAGGTGAATACTGAAAATAGTTTTAAGCGGACAAGGACTTCTGCTCTCTGGAAGATATCCACTGAGATTTATGGTGTAATCCGATGTAATTTTACTGTTTTAGTCTGTGATCCTCAGCACCCCCATGTAGCGGTAATTTTTATAGGAACTTTTTATGAATTAAAATTTGAGCTTAAGACAAGAAAGCAGCTCTTATTAATAAGCTTATGCTAGTTTAGTTGTTCATTAATAGGTAAGGGATTTACATTCCTGGAGAAACAGATGTTTCCGTAAGGGGGCAAAGTCTCAACCAATATATTGCGACAATAAGATTTGCACTACTGAGATGATAGATATTTCCACTGGGAGCCATATTCTCGGTATTGGATTGGAGCTAGCTTGCAATAAATGAAGGCTCATGCGATGGAATGTCATTAAAAAAGAGATAAATGTCATATTCTCGGTATTGAACTGGAACTACAATGAGTGACAAAAGTAGTTGAGACACTTCGGAAATGACGCTTTCGATACTTAATCATTTCTTCTATTTTATTTGCATCTAGCGTTAATTCTTTGATACCACCTGCCCCCCAATTCAATGTTGTGAAGATGCTGTGGTCTGTGCAGTCAAAGAAATAGAAAAATCGACATTGTTTCGGGGGGAAAGGGGGAAAATCGAAAAATCAAATTTTACTACCAAGTGTCTCAACACTTTTGTCGCCCATTGTCTGCAACAGAAAACTTGTTTTTGCTTAAATAACTGGTGTAGTACTTTATTGAAATGTCTACCATCGCTTTATTCCAAGATTTGGATCCTTCTCAGAAGAAAATTATGGCAAGCTTACTCGTCAGTACAAAAATTTTACTACCAAGTGTCTCAACACTTTTGTCGCCCATTGTAGCCTGGAATAGAGGCTCGTAGGGGAATATCATTAAAAAGAGGTTAATGTCGCATTCTCGGTATTGGACTGGAACTAGCTTGCAATGGAGGCTAATACAGGGAAATATGATTCCTTAGTAAAAGAACCCGCCATAGATTTCCGATAAAACTTGGTATGCTGTTGTTACAGGACAAGGAGATATTAAAAACGTAATAAAAAGAGGGGGTCACTGTGCTTGTTTTCACGCCATAATGCTGACAAGTATGGTTATTAAAAAGACTTTTAGTGATATCCGTGCGCAACAAATAAGCTCAATTATGTTCCAGTGCGGCATGTTATATCACACAGAGTTCGACTTTCTTTGATCGTTTATTCATCTACGTCCCAGAAAAAATGTCTTGAAATATCCTGCATTATTTTATCTTTTAA
>JAHPZR010000798.1:0-5000 GCA_019787425.1 Platygyra sinensis | reverse complement strand
TATGCTAAAATTAATGAAAGGAAGATTAATTTATGCTGCTTTTAAAAATTATTTGACTAAGGTCCACAAGTACTACGACCGTAGTTTTCTGAAGACGTTTTTGTATCATGGATGTATTTCATGTTTATTACTACTGTAGAACCAGAGCAAAGTGGATATTCCCACATTCTTCAACATGAATCTCCTCTGACATGGAAAATGTAATTAAAGAGAGTGCTTGACTATCCGTCAGAGGAGATTCATATTGAAGAACATGCCAATAGAGACCAAATTATCGGGCTGTGCTCTTGTTACGAAACGCTAAATGTGACTCTGATATTATTTGTTATAATGACCTCATTTTCGAACTGAAACGCAAACATTTAGAGAATCTATTTATTTAGAAGCTAGAAGTCAGTAAAGGAATATAACTTCTAAAATCAAACTGTGTCTGAATCAAACAAAATCATTTCGTTTGTATTGTAGAGTTTGTTTTCTGTTTCTGTCTCATTTTGCTGTTTTCGTTTTCCCTCATTAGAGGCTTGTCCTGCCGACACTTTTGATGTGAAAACCTGTCAGAGGAAACTTGCAAAGCATTATCAAAAGACAGCCAAGGTACCCACCGCAGTGTGGTCCTCAACATTTCAGGTGAACCTTGAACAGATCTACACTCGACTGTCCTGGGTGAAACAAGAACAAACCCCAGTTGGGTCATCACAAAAGGAGCTGAGCCATTATACTGAGATTTTCACTGAGAAGACCACGAACGGAGTTGTAGCAAACAGAATTCTTGTGCAAGGCGAGACTGGGATTGGAAAAACTACTTTTGTTAAGAAGCTCCTTGTGGATTGGTCCAGTCTTGAAGAGGCAAAGATTGACGAAGAACGGAAAGATGCACTGAGGAAGTTTGATCTCGTTCTTGCTATTAATCTCAAAGAAGTATCCAAGTGCCAGACGTTTAAAGAAGTGATAAGTCGCTCTGAGCTGTTTCCAGAAGATGAAGAAATGTCAGTCGATGATTTGCTTTGTTACATTTGTAAAAACCAAGAAAAAGTTTTGCTTGTGTTTGATGGCTATGACGAATACCGCACCGGCAGCGAAGCAGAGCAGAGGTATGGCAGCAGAAGCAACTCTCCAATCTTCAAAATATTCCACGGAAATATTTTTAGAGAATGTACGGTCTTGGTAACCACTCGATCTTCAAGAGCAGATGAGATACGCGGACCTGCTGACATACAAGCCAAGATCACCGGGTTTAATATGCTTGATAGAGAGGACTTCATGAGAAAAATGCTGGATAGCCAAACGGAGGTGGGTGGTCTATTAGAGTTCCTGAAAGAGAGCGAGCTAGACGACCTCGCAAGAGTTCCGTTACTAAGCCTCTTTTTTTGCTTGCTGTGGAATAGAGAAAAGGAGAAGTTGATGGAACTTACTATGCGTAAAGCTGAATTGTACCAAGCAATTGTAAAACACATTTTGCAGCACAGCCACCGAAGGCACTCCTCTTCTACGGCCTCGAAGCTAAAAGAAACGGATTACAACGAGATTCTAGCTGAAATTGGAAAGGTGGCTTTGACAGGTCTTCTCCAAGGCGATCTGGTGTTCAAGTTTGGTCAACTGCCTGAAAAGGTGCGTGGCGAAGAGGGTGTCATTGTTGGCCTTTTTCAGTTTTCTGAGTATGGACCAAGGCTAGAACCAATGGAAATGGTATCCTTCATCCACAACAGTATACAAGAATACCTAGCGGCGTGGTACCTCATCTACAGCTGTGTCCCTAAAGGTAATCTTGGTGAAATTGAGCAGCACGCCGCCACCTTGGAGAATTGTATTGCCTTGGAGAATGTGTTTCAGTTCGTTTGTGGTTTGTCTGACGAAGGAGCAATAAAAGTACTTGAATACTTGAAGTCAGTCAGAATCTCTGACCCAACACTAGATTTCTCAAAGACGATACCGGACGTTGAAACTGAGACTGATGTGCCGCTATGTAAGATCATAGGCATGTATGATTATAGGCAGCCGTGCTTCAGTAATTTGGTTTATGATTCCTTTCGAGAAGTTCAATCAAAAGCTGAACTGTTAAGTCAATTTCTTGATTGCACTGGTGGAGTCATTAATGTCACCAGAGATAGACCGGTTTCCGAACTGGCAAACGTCTTGACTAAACAGACACATAATTGTGTTTTTAGTTTCATTGAGGAAATGCTTTTACACTTATGCACCTATTATACTCTTCAGCACAAAGAATGCATTGAAGACTCAGTACTGTATAAGTCGCTTGAATTTTTCAATTGTTTGAAGACGCCACTGAGAGTAACTGAGAGCTCTAATGTTCTCACAGTTGAAGACTTGATAAGGAAGTTCAGTTGGAAATGTCGTAACGGCTGTTTCTTTATTCCCATCCTTTGTTTCCGTAATGGCCAGTTTCAGTTTTACATAACTGATTTGTTTCTAGAGTGTGATGGCCATGCGAGACTATTTACGGAATCTACTACGATTTCTGTTCCATCTAACGCCGCACGTTTGCGTTCAGAACAGTCACTCCTGAAATTGTTAAGTTTTCTTCGTTGTCATAATCTAAGCAACCAAACTGTGAAAGCTCTTGGTACAGTTATTCAAAATTGTAAGCATCTGTGTAAGATTGAAGCTGAGAGGGGTGATGACTCCATATGTTACCTGTTGGAACAGGTACGAAACCCCAATAAGTGCTCTTTAATGATTGGAGTGGAACGGATCGGTGCTCATCTTACATCAGCCGGAGCAGTGCAGCTTGCTAATTTGTTACCAAGATTTGACAACGTTGTTACTCTTAACCTTGGCCTGAAAGACTGCCATGCTACAGCACTGGACACATTGGTTACTAGTATCCCACACAAGACTCTCCAGAACCTGACACTTGGTGGAATAACTCTGACTCCAGCAGCAACTAAGGCGCTCGCCCGATCACTTCCCGAGATGTCGTCACTACAAGAACTCGAGTTAACTGGTTTTGATAGAGGCAATTTACAAGCTGAGGAAATGGACGCATTGTTTGGCGGATTTAATAAACCAATGCCTTTGGTCAAACTTACTTTCCGTTCTTTTAACATGAGAGGTTGTCTTGCTCCACTCATCAAATGCCTCCCCTTCTTCCCCAATTTGAGAGGCTTAAACCTTCAAAAGTTAAACATTGATGAACACGACCAGTGTAGTCTTTTGAAGAACTTTGGATTCCTGACGAAACTTAAGGTGCGCATACATGGAGAGGCATGTCTAAATTCCTTTCATTACTACACGAAGTATTATGACGGGACACAGGCCGTGGGTGTAATAAGCGTGACTCCAGCAGCAGTCCCAATTCTGGGACATTTACTTCCTGAAATGTCGTCCCTACAAGTACTCAAGTTAACTGGTGTGGATGGAAGCATTTTGCAAGCGTTGGAAATGGAAGCGCTGTTTGGCAGATTTACAAAATGTTGCATTTGCGCAGACTTATTTGCCGCGGTTTTAACGCAAGAGGTTGTCTTGCTCCACTCTTCAGAAGCCTTTGCTTCTTCCCCAATTTGTTATGGTTAGAGCTTGTACTGTTAAACATGGATGAACATGACTTACGTGGTTTGCTGGAGAGTTTGCCGTTTATTCCTAATCTACAAAAACTTGACCTGTCCGGCAATCCACTCGGTCACGCAGTAACATGTATCGCGCCACACGTTAGCAGCTTGAAGAAGCTTCAGTATTTTTTGATTGACAAAGACGATGACGACGATGACCACCATGATGACGACGACGATGATAACTATGATGACAATGGTGGTGACGCCAATGATGACGACGATGATAATTATGATGACAAACGATAATGACGACGATGATGATTACTATGACGACAACGATGTTGATGACGGTGATGATGATGACAATGATGATGACGACAATGATGACGATGATGACGACGATGATAGCGATGACGATGACTACGATGTGATTATGGCAACAATTATGACAAGTATGATGACGATGTGATGACAGTGATACATTTCTAGAACGGTGTGATACAATAGGCCGTTCCGAAATTCAACAGGGGACTGGGGCGAGTTTCAAATTTTAACCAATCGATAAACTGACACCACCACATGAAAGATCATGTCGAGATTGATCATTTGACCAAGTATGATGTTTTTAGGGTGAACAGAGACCAAGTTATGGACCTTCAAATATGGCTCAAAACCCATACAAACGCCTCTAATTTTGAGATAGCGTCCCCCAAAACCATACAAACTCTTAAAATTTTTCATCAGTTTTGTGACAGCTGTAAAATCCCGTCATGCACCTACTATTTGAAAGAAGCTGAGATGGAAATCACTATGTTTGACCATTTTAAAGAGAATCACGGAAATCATGAAAAATTTTAAGAGTTTGTATGGTTTTGGGGGACGCTGTCTCAAAATTAGAGACGTTTGTATGGATTTTGAGCCATATTTCAAGGTCCATAACTTGGTCTCTGCTCACCCTAAAAGCATCATACTTGGTCAAATGATCAATCTTGACATGATCTTTCATGTGGTGGTGTCAGTTTATCGATTGGTTAAAATTTAAAACTCGCCCCAGTCCCCTGTTGAATTTCGGAACGGCCTATGTGATTTGCGAACTGTTTTTCTTTTAATCCTAGACCATCCCCATGGGGTAATGATTTCCATAGCAACTAAATTTAAATTTGAGTTAAAAAAGAGAACGGCTTTTATTAAATTACTTAGGCTACTTTTGTTTGTTGTAAATAGGCGAAGGGTTAAATTCTTCTTAGAAACAGATATTTCCGTAAAGTGGCGAAGTCTCAGCCGATATATATTGGCGATAAGATTTGCACTACTGAGACGATGGATTTAGCCGCAGGGAATCATATTGGACCGAGTTGAACGGACACTTGAACTGCACTGAGCGAGGAACTTCTCCAAATTCGGGTTAAATTGGCTCAGAACATCACTACTTGGCTTCTGGAAACGATCTACTTCACTAAAGGCTTCCGCAAACGTCAAGGATGAGATAGG
>JAHPZR010000797.1:0-18560 GCA_019787425.1 Platygyra sinensis | reverse complement strand
CATCTCTTCCCCAATCTCCAACGCCATTCCTTACTTGTTTTCAGTGCGGAAAAAACAGTACACATCCTACTCCAACAGCAAACATCTCAAAATGACAAACAAGCACCTTAGATCAACAAAAGTCATCAAGAATATGCAAAATAACATTATTAAACAAATCAGCTCACAGACACGTCACGATTTTTTTTATGGCAACACCCTTTGCACGCTTTCCTTTGCTACAGCTTAACATTTCTTTTGTTTATATATGGTGCCCTCGTAAACCCAAATGGACTGAACAAAGAAAACGATTATCTTTGAAATATAATTAGTCCTTTTCAATAATAATATATTTTTTAAATAACTTATATAGCGCATTTTCCATAAGATCAAATGCACTTCACGTATGATAAAATTTAAAAAAAGATTTATAATATACCATATAAAATAAAATATGTTATGCGTGATTAAGGAAAAAAAGTAATTAAACTTTAAGAAAACGAAAAAGCGTTGATAAACGGTTGTATCTTAAGATGGCGCTTGAAAGTATTGATGTCAGAAATGCAGCGGATTTCATCTGGCAGAGCATTCCACAATTTAAGCGCGGCTCCTTGAAATGATCTATCGCCTAAGGTGGCTCTAGTCAGAAAAGATGCCGGTTCAAGTAGGAGACCACTAGAAGATGATCGTACCCTATACGCGCCTAGCATCTTAACTGAAATTAGCTCTTGTAAATAAACTTGCGACTTCCCATGAATGGTCTTGAACGTCAAGGACAATATCTTGTAATTAATCCGTTGTCTGCCGGTAGCCAGTGCAGCTCGCGCAAAAAGGGTGTAACTTGACAATATCGCCATGACAGGACGGAAAACGCGTGCACTGTAAGTACCTTCTGTTGTCCCATACAAAGCCTTAGAAAAGTTTTCTAAGGCTTTGTATGGGACAACAGGAGGTACTTACAGCTCCCACGTTTTCAGTCCTGTCATGGGCGCGCGGCTTACCTGTCTCGCAGGAGCATCAAAAACACTTTCCTCTTGGTTAATTTGTATGGCAGGAAGACCATATAAAAAGACTGTTGCAATAGTCTGCGCGTGATGTGACAAACACATGCACGAGAGCTTTGGCAGTATCTGAGAATACGACCTATAGTATATAGATGGTAGAAGGCTGATGCACAAAGTTTGCTAGACAAGACAAGACACTTTATTATCGCATTTTACACATATTATACTAGAATGACTTGGCACCGCAGGTAGCAAAAGCTAGTCGAGGCGGGCCAGGAACAATAAAAATAAATGACATCTACTAACCTTAATTAAAAGAAACGTATTACAGAAAAGGCAAAAGAAGAACTACTTAAGAGAAAGTTGTATTGCTAATATGGATAGAGAAGTTAAAAGATGAGTGTCAAACCATGACTCAAGATTTCTAACTTCAGATTTAGCTTCTATTAGTGCGTCACCAACGGTAATACGACTAAAGTTAGCTTTCTCAAGCTGCTCTTTGGAGACTATAAGTAAAATTCAGTCTTGACCGTCCAATCCCTTAGATCTTTAATGCAGTCACACATAGCGTTAAGTGCAATGTCATCGTCGCCTGTGACACTTGGGCTGAATCCCAAATACAACTGTGAATCGTCATCACAGCAATAAACACTTGGCAGTAGCTTTTCAACTATGTCAAAGGCTCACTTGCGCATGCTTTGATGCTTGCGTACCTAGTGCCAGTACCGGGCTTAGAGAGTCCAGCTTGTGATAAAACTGGTCACAACTTTGATGAAAAAACTTCTTTTTTTGCCATCACCACACCTTTACATAAAAGGAAGCCCAGAGGGAAAGTGGAGTTTCGGAATCGCGGAGCAACTTAGACGTAAAAAACCTTTAACTGACTTGATCAGATGATTAGATGATCCTCTTTTTTTTAGTCTCTGCATATTGATTGCCAACGTAAAATGGGTCTTGACAAGCTAGAAAGGCTAGTTAAAAGTATCGTTGGTAAACAAAAATGAGATGAGTAGAGACGAACATGGAATAAAGAAAATAAAAATTGTTCCCCAGCGGACGCTGAACCCGAGCCCTCCTGAAATTCGCTCGGGTGCACGTGCTGTTACTACATGAAACTTTAAAAAAAAAAAATCGGATACGGAGGATTCATAACCAACTGGGCCATTCACTACTGTAAGTTTATATTGCAAATAGAGGAAACCACTCTGAATTCGTGGGAAAGGTCATCGAGAACTAACCTTTAAGCCATGGGGAACGTATAGATTACAACGAAATGGACAAAAGCGCAAGGGTACGTATAAAACGCACGAGAAAATATGCACGGGGAAGCGCGAGTTGTAATGGTGGAGGCAACACTGGGGGAACAGATTGCTTATGTACGGGTAGCATGAACAGAGAAGCCACGGGTAAACCAATGGGGAAGCGCATAGAGTTGCGCATAGAAGAACAAAACCAGAGGCCCGTTTATCGAAATGGCTGGAAACTTTCCAAGCGTGCAAAGCCATTTTCAGTTCATCTGTATCTAAAAACAGAGAAGTGTATATGCCTGAAGCTTCTTGTATGAAGAGAATATCTGTTCACAACAAAAATGTGTGAAGAAAACGGCTCTGTAATCATGAAGTTTGGGACTTTGCTACTGCTTTAATTGGTTGTTTTACTGTTTTTTCAAAGACGCATGGTAACAGCCACTTCCCAGGCTTTCAAGATATATTTAAAATTGAGCCAAGAGGATAATTACACCTTGCGGTTTTCGAGTTAATACAGGCTTCTAATGATAACCCTTGTCAGGGAAAACTGAAAAACTTGATTCTACTGTCAACTCCATAGCATGATGAGCATCTACAGTGGGAACCCCAAATTCAACATGTAAATAATAAATTAACAAAGAATGTAGGTATAATCAATAAGCTTAGGCACTATCTTGATTTTCATATGCTTAAACAGTTATACTGTACCCTTATTTATCCATACTTAAACTATGGTCTTGCCAGCTGGGGTGCTGCTTAAAAAACTAAATTGCATAAAATCTGCACTAAGCAGAATAGATGTATACGAAGCATGTTCTTTGCTAATGGCAGAGAACATGTTACCCCCTATTATAACCTTGGAATCTTGAAATTTGAAAATATCTACAGACTAAAAGTATCACTTTTTGCACATAAATTTAAGAATGATAAAAGTAACACCCCAGCTGTACTACTGAATATTCTTACACCTGCATCAGAGATCCACTCATACAACACCAGATATGCTTCAAATCAAAACTTCTTTAAGCCATCAGTATGCACTAATTATGGTACATCTACATTTAAATTCTCTGCAACAAAAATCTGGGAATCTGTCCCACTAGAAATTAAATGTTTTCCGTACATGCTCTTCAAAAAGCAGTATAAGAGATTCCTATTGAGCTCTCAAAACTGACCATAATTTAACTACTAGCTATAGAAGATAATAATGCACAATATGTAGGATATCATTTTCGTCTCTTTTTTCTCTAGCTTGTCTTTCTTCTCTTTCAAATATACTTAACATGCGGCCAACGCCAATTTATCTCTCACATGACAGTGACCAACTCGAAAGCTCATTAGCTACTTTGGTCACTGTACACGATTAAATAGTGTTTCTTTTCTGGCTAACTTTTGTTTGTATTTTTTTGTGTGTGTGTATAATTGTAAACTATGTTATATTAAGTTGTATCACGTCTGTAAACAGTGTAAAATAATAAAACTTGAAACTTGAAACTTGAAACATAGTCTTTTTAAACTAATTTCATGGAGAACACATTATAATCATCTGTTTTGTTGGAGTTCGGGAAACACCCTCGAAGAAGTGTTATATCCCGCCTTTCCGCCTCTTGTTCAAACCATCGCACATTCACCCTGCGTAATATATCATCCCTTTCTTGAATGTTACTTAGAATCCACTTTCGACACTTTACAATGGGAAATGTCCAGTGGTAAGTAAAACTTATACTTTTTCCTGACTTTTTTTCTTAACCAATTATTATTATATACAAAAGGTAGCCTGTACTACAGAGGATCGGTTCTATGAAACAAGATTTCCTGGAAATCAGACACCTGCTGAGTTTAAAACTGTTTAAAACCTTATTGAATGGAAAAGATGATTGCGAGTGCACTATAAATTAAAGAAACTTTTATTACATAGGTTGTTTATTGTAGGCAAGTTAATTAGCTCGTTAGTTAATGGCGGTAATGTTAGTTAATTCATTCCCGTAAATAGAGTTACCTTATTCTTGTAATTGTTTTACACCGCTCTTAGGAACACCATTTTTATGATAAGACTGCATGTTTTAAATAAAGATTGATTGATTGATTGGAGTAACAATTAAGTATGGCCAAGACAAAGAGCAAACTCGAAGCTGTTTGGTTCTGTGACTTTACTGCGGGTTACAGCAGGAGTGAGGACGAATATCATCAACAGACAGATACAAACAGTAAATCTACGGTGTCCCTGTATGTGAGATTGTCGTTTAATACTTTGACAGTTAAAAGCTTGATGGACTAAAGGATTAAACAACATTAGGCACGGATGAATTATTCCGAGCAGTCTGGCTTTTGTTTCTGTTAATTGTTTTTTTAATCGGTGAACATCGAAGAGATGATAAGCGGCCTTAATCACGTGCAGACAGCAATTCATTTTGTTGTTTCCGCTTATGACGCTTAAGTCGGATTCGAAACTAAAATAGTTTTACGGCTGGATAATTTATGCGAGCAACGGAACTATTAAGTCACTCGTTGTTTTTGGCTTCCGCTAATAAAAATTTATCACATCCATCTTGTTTATTCTAGATATTACAAAACCGTCCCAGCTGATTTTATTGTGTTTTGGTCAAAGCATGAAGGTCTCCAATTTAAACCTTTCCTAGCAGTAATCTGTCAGGAGAAGATATGTGATCTTCCTTTCTTGGTTCAAGTCATTACTACACGTCACTTCCGCCTTCAAGGTTATGCCGATAGACTGCAATAAATCGATAATACACCTTTTATTACCGTGCGTTGAGAAAGAAATTGTCCATTTACCACGTGCACCCCAGTCCAAGAAGAGGCATGCACTGAGTTCTCCTTCCTCTAGAAATAAATACTTTACGTACACCAGGATTACTGTACAAAAAAGCTTGTGGTTTCTTTTGTACAAGCAACAGTCCTTACCGATTAAATTCGAATTAAATCGTTCGCATATAGCTTTTTACGTTTGATAAAAAATGTAACTCGGATGGAGTCACAAACTAGACAATTTACACCCGAGAGGTGAAGGTAGGGGGGGTGGGGGGGAAAGCTTAGAACAAAGAAGACAAATATCTGAAGAGTCAGTCTTTGGATGTATTTGGTTTCTTGCGGCTAATAATGTATTCCCTAAGAGAAAAGAAAAGTAAAAAGAGCTTTCTCACCCGAAAGCTTCGTAGATTTCAGCTTTGCAAAGCAAGCTCTAGTATGGTAAGAAGCTAATTTTGTAGGGTTTGCCCTTTCAGTTGAGAATAATAACTCGTCATTTGCCATATTCATAAGCTTGTTTATTATATCTCTATGTTAGTACGCGCACTGTGATTAGTCGATTTAGTGGTCCATACTCTCCTGTACAGACCGCTAAAACTGAAAGTTTTTTGTTGCCAAACTGTTGCGTGATTTGACACCAAATTTTCTCAACTTATATAGCAAACAATAGTTTAAAATTTTCTTTTAATCTTGATTGTGTACTTAAGCGTGCTAGCGACTTAAAAACGATTTCAAATTGATTCGTTTTGCATTCGACCTGCTTCAGAAATTTGAAGCCGTTCCGCATGACTGGAAATCGTTCCCGAACCCTTCAGACACACAATAGAGATATAATAAATATCTTACCAGCCTCGTCTTCTCGGTCTGTACCGTAAGTTACGGAGCCTCCTTTTTCCCCTGCGATTTATGGCTCGAAGGGGAAAAAACTCGGTCCGTAACTTACGGTACGGACCTCGAACTCGGTTAATAAGAGGTATTTGTTCCATGATTTGCCTACAATGGAAATGAAGAATGCCATCGATCAAAAAGTGCAAACTACATTACACAGGCGACGAATTTTTTTTCTGGACACTGATCTGTGTTTTTTCCTCTGTTTTGTCACTGAACATAGCAGAAGTCATAAATGGCTTTATCAGTGGATAGTTCACGTGCATAAGGCAATCTATTTTTCGTACTTTTTTCTGTTTCCGCTTGTGACGTCATATGCTTTGAAACTGAAATAATTTTATGGAACATAATTTATGCGAACAACACGCTATATTAGCAATATCACATACACGCCCTCTGCAGTTTTTCTTGAGGAGAGCAAACGGCTGTACACAATCTGCTGCGCAAAGGTGAGTTAGTCGTAATTATATTTTGTTTCAAACCTTGTATAATTTCCGCTTCCACTGTTAACATTTACCATATCCTTTGATAGTTTTATCCCATTTGACCCATGTTTCTCCTCAAATCCGGAGAGGTTCACGTTTTCACAACGTGACTAAGCAGAACTGAAATTGTGCAAAACCTTCGTTTAGTTTTCTTTAGCCGCCAACATAACGTCTTAAATCGGACGTCTCAAAATCGCATTTTACTGTGTGCATTATATTTACAATCATAGAAAAAATTGATTCGCTTTATTTGATAGTCTCCTTTTGTTTACTCTTTATTTGGAAAAATTGTGAAACCACACGTAGATGAATTAAATAATCACAACTGATCATTTTTAAGAAGCTTATCCAAGAAAAACAAATCATTTTTTTTTTGTTCATATGCTTTAGGTTACGTTATTGCAATCAGGTGGTCCGCTTTTGGGCTTGGCTAAATTTTAATATTAAATCCTTCCGAAGAACTCTAGAAGCTGACTGATCCCGAGAAAAAAGAAAAATGTAACAGACTACCGCATTGCTATGCAAATGACAGTTCGTGCTTGAAAAGTTTTGTCTGACTCACTGAGCGCAACGCCATATCACACAGCAGGAGTATCGATTAACGCTCGATGAAGCTTTCGATTAATGGCAAGTCAGATATGAGGTCAGATTTGTCACAAGTCGAACCCTCACGATCTGGATAGCGTTGTGCATAGTACTCGTGAGAATCTTAAGGGACTACGTACTAGCCTGGCACCGAGAGGAGAACAATTTATGGAAATGAGATGTAAAAAAGAGAACGGAAGTCGAAAATGCGAGTTTCATGGCGAGCATTCAAAGTGTTGCAACATAATGGACCATTGGCGTCCTGTTGACAAGGCGATTGTTACAAAAGTTTTGAAAAAATAATTCAGCTGTTGTCGCTGCAGAGGAAATAATATGCGAAAGAATCAACATTGAGTCCACAAACAAATTTAAAATAACGGAATGGTGAGTCCAAAAGTTGAAGTAAGGCATATATTAGTGAAGATGGTGTACGTGTGAAAAATTTTCCTCCCCTTAAACTAGGCTGATGGAAAACTACAGTGAAGCGGAAAATAAAATCATGCGCCGTATACAGATTTATACAAAACATATCTCACGAATGGTTGGCAGGCGAAAGAAAACTGCCCGGAATTGAAGGCAGCAGACGCGAGAACATTTGGTCGTGTAATTATAAAGGTCTTTCTTGATATCTCGAAAATCAAACGAAGAACTGAAAAAAGGATCCCTTTGTCTGCGATTCTTGTCCACATGACAAAAGTTTTCCATCTCGGTCGTAATTTTACTCTCAACTACAGTCACCCAGAATGGTTAAAATCAAGTGCCATTGCCAATAGAGCAGAGTTGTTCCTTTCCTCGTTGAGTTGCTATTTAATGAAAACTAGAAACAAAGTAATAACCTGATGATTTTCGACACTCAAAGCTCTAAATACTTGTTTCAATCTGTTAAACCATATCATTCATCATTCATGATACACGATACATGTATGATTACTAAAACATGTAGTTGAATTGTCTAATTTACAAAATTTGTTTGCTCATTTCAGTGTTCCCAGTTAGTACAGTACTGCTTAAGACTCTTACAGTTAAATTAAGGGATTTATTTTTAATATCTATTTATTTCGCTAAAATAATCTTTTTAAAAACTCTACCGATACTCTCCTCTTTTCTCCCTTTCGATTTCGTATAATAAGAAGCCTTTTCAAGCGGTTTTGAGTAGCCGTAAATCAGATCGAGAATCATTTTCGATTGGTGACTGATATGTCACGCAGTACGAAAACCCCCAAGGGAATCCAAGTACCAGGCTCTATCTCGTTCAAAACCTCGCTAAAAGTGACCTGAAGGATAGCTTCAAGCATGTTCAAAATGGCAGTTAAATTTAGTTATCAAAAGTACACTTGCAGCGGAGAAAACAGCTCGCGTACATTGAGTGTTTGGTGCGAGCAATTATGTAAACCGTGCATACAAAGATGAGAAATTCTCGGGAAATTCAAGAATCTTTAAGTGGAAAAAGCCGCAAGATATCCAACTCGCAGAAAGCCAAATATTATGGAAATTGAAAGCACTACATGTGCCCTTGAAGTTCCACATTGGGATGGATGATTCCATTCATTAGCAAGTTCAAGAAACTTTCAAAAAGAGTCAAGGCAATGGTTTACACGAAGTTAAAAGGTTAGTATGGCGGATCCTCGTAGTTTATTGTGTGATTGTTCAAAAGCAAAAGCCGCAGTAGTATGTTCGGCAACGAAACCACTTCCAAATTAAAGGTATTGCCACAACGAAAGAACTTTGGATTGGGACTGTGAAATTCAACCACTTTAATCTCTTCAGCGATCGATTGAACGATCATTTCCATACATTTTCTTATAAATAAGAACAGAGCACATGGCAGTGTTTCGTCACGCTTCGCAGGGGGTAACGGTTCGTAATTTCTGGCTATGACCAGCCAAAACGACATTCAGCACTTGAGGCAAACGAACATCAACCTAATTTTCGTCCGCCATTACTCGAAAGTGTTTCCAGTTGAGCCCGCTATTTTCGCAGCGACATCTCTACTTGTGACGTCATATTCCTAACCCGCGATTGATTTACCTTTGATCGCCATTGAAGTCAGTCGGGTTTTATCTTAGTATTAGCGAAATCTCTGTCGATTCAGAAGTTCATTTTAGGTAAAGTTTGTCTGAGAGCAGTAGTGAAGGTTGCTCTGAGTCTTCAGAGGCTAGCTTCTGAAGATTTCCAATCATACGATGATAGTGCCGAGCCAATTGCCACCAAAGAAAAAGCTACCAGTGCGCTGAACAAGTAGCTGTAGAGAAAGAAGAAGAGCCTGAGGACATGCTTCTCAGTCGATTTGCTGACGAGACAGATCTAAAGAGATGTTCCACTTCAAGCTCTACCGGTTACACAAAATTAAGGAGACTGGCGTTGACCTTGCAGTAAAAACCTCTGAATTTTTTCTTTGTTTTGTAGCTTTTGTTAGGGTTAGGTTCTATTATGTTGACTTCTTCGTTTTCTTTGTTTCACGCCACTGCTGAGTGTTACAGGCTGCTTTGTTTCCCCGCCGTTTTGTCCGCCATCTTACATACATACATAAACTTCATACATAAACATACATAAACTTTACAATTTTGTGTAACCGGTAGAGCTTCAAGTGGAACATCTCTTTAGAGGAAACAGATCTCGTTCTTTTCTAATTTGGAGTGGTTTCTTATAGACGTAAGCCGTTGTGTTAACTAAAGCTTCATAGATGAAGAGTTTTGCAGAAACTGAGAGTTAAGCTTACGAATTCGAACATGCAACCAACTTGAATTGGAACTTCTTCAGGCTTTCTCTCTAGATTGAAATAATCAGCGTATATAGTGGCATAATTTCGTCTTCATTGTATTTTCTTGCGTTTAAATGAAGACTTAAAAGTAATACGGCAGTAACAGAATTGAAAGTGTCGGATCACGCATGTCTCAGTGGTGTATTTATCCATCAGTCATTACCGTCTGTGTTCACCGAAATTTTCTTGAAATTTAAATTAAATGAAGAATATGACCCAGTTTCCACTCTGTCATTCAATTATAGTGAAGGGGAGGGGTGGGTGTTAGAAGGTAAACTGACGAACCTAAGCCCTTTGCTCTTTACAAGAACAGAGTTTCTTTACAAATAGCCTTGTTTATTGTTTGTGAGAACAGTATCAAAAACCTGGACGGGACCACGAAAGAAAAAAATTCGTTTGAACTACACATCTAGAAACAGATTTGAGAATTTTATATTTAACAATTAGACTACTCGCCCTCGTTTTCTACGAGCAGATAGTCAACGAGGCGCAGCCGAGTTGACTATCCCCCGTAGAAAACGAGGGCGAGTAGTCTAATTGTTTTAGTATAAATTTACCCTGGTCTCATTGCATAAAAAGAAAAAAATGTCAAGTAACGCGTAGAAAAGAACTGTTTTATTATGTTAGTTCAGGTTCAAACGTGACGCGCGATGTGCACTGATGGGTAACTGTTGACTATCAGCAGATAGTCAACGGTAATATAGCCAATCAAATTCACGGATTCACAATAGACTACGGTAAATTTATACTAATTTTACTTCGTATTTCGTTTTTGTACTTTTTCTTTATTAATTTGTTTATTTATGTGCTGTGTTAATCTTTTCTTGAAACCGTCAATTTACTGAGTTAAAGAGTAATTAAGGGGGCCTCAATAGGCCTAGGGTGGTAGGTATTTGCACAGCCCTAATCAGTTAATTCCTTGAGGGTAACAGAACTATTGGAAATTCAGATTATCATTTCTTAGAAAAATAAATTTTCATTGTTTAAAAATATTTAAAATATTTGTGGCTCGTACATCATCAAGCTTTCCAAGGTAGATCAAAATGTTTGAAGTCGCTAAGTAAGAGCGATTTTCTGTTTTTCATCCCGCATCCCATTCCTCGATTTCAAATTTCTCCCGCATTTCTTGGTTGAAATGTGTACTACTGCGGCTCACGGCGCGTTTTCATCCCTTGTTCCGCGTCCCGCATTCCACATCCCGCCCGAATTTTTAACTTGCTTCGCATCCCGCCAAGCTTAAGTTTTGCGTGACACTCCAGAAACATCGAAATACATGTTTCATGCATGACAGATCAGAATAATCAGCGTCTCTTAAGATCTAAAGAACCCCTCAAGCAATTCTCTTAGTCAGTTTCACTTTTCAAAGCAAGTTCCGCCGCGGTAAGTACAGGTCTATCTAACATTCTATCGTCTGGTTTCTATCTTAACCAGTTAGAATAATATATAGCTTGATTATGGTAGTGACGACATTCAGACAATCATAAAGTGATGATCAATTGCAAGCTACATCGTTTGCTACTAAACACTGAACAATTGTTTTGGCTCTGTCAATCAGATCTGATGTTTGTTGCCTTGGGAAAACGAGAGTTTAAAATCGATCAAATCGTACAAAGTACATTATAAAGTGAAAACTGACAAAAAGTTAATTCACGGTCTTCCATATTTTGCAACAAAAAGATGCCAAAATTAGCTTTCATTAGCTGTGTTATTTTTATTCAGAGCAAGTCATTCTGTCGGTCTATGACAGGAACTAGCGTGGAATGTAAATTTTATTAATCCTGTTAATCAGCACATAGTGGAGTGAAACTGGAGTGGTATTTAAGCCCGAGAAGCTTCAAAAGGGTAGACGCAACAAAGATTCGAGGATCTTTGTTAGAAAGTCCAAGACTGTGGACAATTTTTCTGCAGTGAATTACTTAGATAACCAAAATGTTTCTATTAGTTAATCAGAACTGAGTTAACAGCTATTGTGTTTTACGCATCATGTGGTTAAGACAAAGAACGAACAGCATGCAAGAAAGAACTTTGTCTGACTGACTTGATTATTAGCTATGGTCAAAAACCAATCTACTTTAATTTAAAACTTATAACAAAAAAAAATAGGGTTTAAAAATCAAAATTTACTTTGAACCGTTTTTACTTGATTGCTTTGCAGAGTTTAAAACACATTTCAATTTCGACTTGTTTTGACTTCTTATTAAACCACTTGTTGTCCTCCACGGAAACCCCCTCAGTGCTGTTTCAGTTTCTATCAGTTTTGGTTTCACTTTCATCAGAAGACTGAGAAACTGAACACGGTAAGTTTATAAACTGTAAGCTGTCTGTGACTGATAGCGTTGGGTGCACATATAATGAGTACAGCTGATTTTTAATACTGACTTTAAATAGACACTGAGAGAGGTTTGCTACCTAAAAAAAACAAACATTTTACTGAATTTTAGCTCTGTTAAAAAAAAAAAAAGAGGATATACTCCTTAAAGCTAATAGACTCTACCTTCAGCATTCAAAAAAGATCGGGAGTAGAAAAATTTAACTTACTTTCGAGTGTTTTTATTCGATTAAAACTTGTTTTAATTTTAATTCGTTTTGACTTTTTATTGGACCTCCTATTGTCTTGTAGGGAAATTCCCTTAGGGCCGTTTCAGTTTCTGCCACTTCGTGTTCCACTTTTAGGAGAAGACTGAAAAACTAAACGCGGTAAGTTTATAAATTGGAGGCTATATGTGACTAGCAACGCAAATGTACATTTAACAGGTCTAGATTTACACTGAAAGAGAAGTCACGAATCGCGTGACTGGTTTTTCTTGTTTCTGTAAGCGCCAGCATTGATTCACGCGAAAAATTAAGTCACACAAATGATTGCTTGGAATCATCTTCTTGTGTAGTAACAAAACGATTAACTTTATCTTTTTTTTTTTCGCTTACTTTTTAGGGGAAAAGGCTCTGGTATTGACGCGTATTGGTTTTGGTTTCCCTCTGGTGATTCACCAAAGCTAGTGAGTATAAATAACAGTGTAAGCTTAGATATAACGTATTCATAGCAGACTATTAACTGTTAAAAAGCTCTTTCTCTTTAACTCATGAATGTTTCCCGGCACTCCGGAAAATTAATAAATAAATTTCTCCAGTCACTAAGTAGCAGTGATTTGCTGATTTTCATCCCGCATCCCTCCTCTCAATAAAAAAAATTTATCCCGCATTTGCTGGTTGAACTGAACACATGCTGCTGAGGCCAAGATATGTTGATCCCGAATCCCGCTTTCCAAATTATCGCGTCAGCATTTTCAGCTCATGTCGCATCCTGTCAAGCTTACCTACGTTTTGACACACCAGAAACTACAAAATACATCTTTCATGCATAGCGTATTATGATAATCAGTGTTTTCTCGAAATATCTAGAACCCCTCAAGCAACTGTGATAGTTTCATTTTCCAAAGCAAGTTCCGCAGTGGTAAGTACAGCTCTAGCTAACACTGTATCATTTGGTTCCTATCTTAACCAGTTAGAATAATGTAGAGCTTGATTATGATAGCCACGACATTCAGACAATCATAAAGTGATGATCAATGTCAAGCTCCATTGTTTGCTAGCAAACAACATTGTGTTTGGCTCTGCCCGATCTGATATTTGTTACCACTGCAAAACGAGAGACTGAAATCGATCAAATCCTACAAAACACATTATAAAGTTAAAACTGACAAAAAAATGTAATTCCCCGCCTTCCATATTTTAAAACAGAACGATGGCGAAAGTCACTTTTCAATAGTTGCCTTATTTCTCGTCAGAGCAAGTCAGTTTTTCTTTGACAGGAATGTAAATTATATTAATCAGTCAACAAAGAGTTAGAATAGAAGACTGGAGAGGTTTTTAAGCCCGAGAAACTTCAAAATAGTAAACAAAGATGCATAGATCTATATTGGAAGAGGGTCTCAATGGGGTTAACCGTTAGCCGTAAAACGGCAAAAAATTTAGCCGTTAGGCGTAAAAATGAAAGAATTTTAACCGTTAGCCGTACAAAAATGTTAACCGTAAAAAAATCTAACCACAAAATAAGGTCTCGAGATCTTTTGTCGAGTCTGATGTGTTATGCGTTTATGTGTTCTGGTAGCGAGAATTACAATCGAAACCGGAAGTGTCGAAAGTGACTGCATAATTTGTCGCATGGATGTCGTTGCCCGAGTTGTCAGACGTTTTGACAGCTCTAGTATTTTACGACTTTCTACTTTCTTTCATGCTGACTGGTTGCGATGGCTGTATTGAAAGCGATAGTAAGTCTCTATCGCTATCCATTGCCACAGACTGGAATGTCGTTCAAGGATGTAGGGTTTATGACTCCACTTCCTCCTGATGAGTTTTCTAAAGGGGAGGAACAGACTATGAAAGATTGGCTGGAGAACTACCGTCCTGTGCGTCAGAGAACCGTAAGGAGCGAGACTACTAAAGACAAGGCGGGAACTCTTCCTCCGGCAGTGTATTCAAATGAAAATCCTAATGCAATACAATATGCCACTGCAAGGGTCTTCTTTTCAGCTGACTAAGTTGAACAAGAACGCCTACTGCCTCCTCTGAGATGCGCTCTGTTGTTTCCGATGTGTCGTGTTGAGTTTTGGTATTCGTTATGTTTTTCTACTGCGGTAAAAGCATAAAAGTTATATAGTTCACTTAGAAAGTACACACACCAAAATACTTTTTCATCTCAAATTTGCCTAAAGAATTTCAGTAGGTTTTACAACAATGGAATTTACTATTTAACTTCCTGGAACAATAGCAATTAATTTTTAACAACTCCGGTTAACCGTAATAGAAAAAAAAATAACCGATAGCCGTAAAAAAGCCAAAAAGTTAACCGTTAGCCGTAAAAAAGCCAAAACATTAACCGTCAACCGTAAAAGCCGCTACCCCATTGAGACCCTCTTGGAAGGTTAAGAACCCTAAAGGAGCTGTAATTTTGCTTTGGTCATAAGTAGCGCATTAATCACGTCACTTAAAACGAAGCATTTATGTTGTTTAACGCGTAGATTGTAATCATTTTATGCACAGTTAACGAAAAGAACGAGGAGCAGCAGACAACAATTAATTGAAAGAACCTTTTTCCTAGCTAGACTGAAATCATTTTAGTGAGTTTTAACTATGTTAAAACAAACCCATTATGCTTTGGAAGCTAATTATTAGACGGCTTACCGTCATGTACCCAACAAAGAATGGGGACAGAAAAATGGAACTTACTTTTGAATGTTTTTACTGTATTATTTTGCTCAACTTTGAAGACTTATGTTAATTTTAAATTTCTTTTCACTTTTTATTAGATCCCCTATTGTCTTACTATCTACTACTATCTAAGTGCTGTTTCAGTTTCTAGCACTTTTGGTTCAACTTTTAGGATAACACTGACAAACTGAACACGGTAAGTTTATAAAGTGTAAGTTATTTGTATCTAGCAGCGTTTACATTTAACAAGGTCTAGATTTACATTGAGAGAAACTTCATGAATCGCGGGACTGATTATTTTCCTGCTGAAAGCGCGAACAGTTCGTCACGATAAAAATTAAGTCACACAGATGTTTGATTGGAATCACCGTTTTGTGTACTAACAAATCGAACTGAAAACACGTTACTCAAACCAAGATATGTTCATCTGAATCCCGCTTTGCACATCCCACCTGGATTTTCAGTTTATCTCGCATCCTGTCAAGCTTATGTTTTGACACTCCAGAAGCTTCGAATTACATCTTCCATGCATGGTGTATTATGATAATGAGACTGTTTACTCGAAATATATTTGGAACCCCTTTCGCCGTTTCACTTTCCAAACCAAATTCCGCAGTGGTAAGTTCAGCTCTAGCCACTATTGTCTGGTTTGTATCTTAACCAGTTAGAATAATATATAGCTTGATTAAGATAGCCACGACATTCAGACAATCATAAACTGATGATCAGCTGTAAGTCCATCATTTACTACTTAACACTGAACAATAGTTTTGGCTCTGTCAAAACAACAACAACAACAACTACACCTTTATTTTGTTTGTACTTTTTAAAGCCTGGAGCTGAATTAATCCTAAGATTTTCCAGCCAATTCTCCAAGAAGACCTCACAAAACACCGGCCAGAACAACTACCAGAAAATCTGGAACACTTCCCAGAAAACCAGGAAAAGTGCGTACAAGCGTCACGCAAAGAGATTTTGCAAGTTAAGTCACGGAAAAGAAAACCGAAATTTAGCAACAATGATTCCTCTAAAGATTTCAAGGCGTATTTGATAGACCAACCAGTTGCCACAGTTAAGTCTAATCATGGAAAATCAATAAGCTCTTAGGCAAAAAAAAAAAAAACGCAGTTGTCCTGGCATCAAGCTGTGATTAAAACGCTCGAGAGCCAAAGATATAAGGAACGTCCCGATATTGTCACGCTAGGTAAGCAAAGAGAAGAATATAGGTGTGAGAAAGAGTGTCCTTATTTTAATCAATGGCATACGAATTTCTCCTATACAGCTGTGACAACCCAGCAAAATAATAATAAAAAAAATTGCTAGATTATCTTAACCACTACAAACAGTCATGGGCCAGGAGAGGCATAAATGTTCCATTGACGGCCCGAATAGGTATGCCAAACAATTCTGGTAGAAAAGGTGGTGTTTCTTCCACAGATAAAAGATCAAGCCCCCAGCTGGCCATAGATAAACGCGTGAAGCGTTTATATTCCCAAAGAAGAATTCCTTATAAAAATTCATTCCGTTTAAAAAAAAAATGAATTTCCCCGTAAATGGTAATTGAAAGCGTCTTCTCTTGGATCTTTTAAATTGTTCTTGTTCATGGTTCTTATTTTCATATTACCTCGCGTCCATTTTTTTTTTATTTATATTTTATTTATTTATCATTAGATTTTGCACTTTTCCTGGTTTCCTGGGAGGTGTTCCGAGCTTTTTTGGGCGTGTTTAGGATTTTTAGGTGTTCCTGAATGTTCTGGGATGTTCCGGTGCTCCAGTGTTCCGTCTTTCGGCGTTCCTGGAAATATTACATTCCGTTTTTATTTTTGGTTTAGTGTTTCTTCTTCGGATCAATATCAGTATCTGGGTAACTGCTCACCTACCCCTCCCCTAGCCCAACATGTTATAATAAGTTAATAAGTTCGTGTTACTGTTGGGTTAGGGGAGGGGTAGACGCGCATTGAAGTAATGTGACTTAAAAACAAAATCTCTGACTGCCAAATTGAGCTTACAAATGGACACGGAATCACGTCGGACGGAATAAATAACTCTGACATCATGCACTAGTTCTTATTGACGATTGTTTGACAGAAACCAATAGATAGGGTGTAATTGGGAAGGCATTTAAAAAGTCTCGTTCCACGTTTTATCAGGGCCTCAAGGCACCGTAAACCATCAGCAGCACGTACCTAACGTACTAGTGTTTTCGCGTGTGGTTCAGTAATATTGGTACAGACGAAATACTAGTTCAAAGCAGGGTTACCCTATCGTTAGTCCAGTCCCTGAACTCTCCTTTCTTCCCGCCCCATATAGGGGCTGAACCCGGGTGGGCGAAAGAAGAGTCCAGCATAACTTGCATGCGCATGCTCAGAACGAACCAATCAAAAATTACTAGGTCTCAACCACGCTGCTCGCGTCAATGTGTCGCGCAATGCTTTTTTCAGCTCGCGCTCTGAAAGAAAACATTTTCTTTGACGTTGATATTGTCGCAAAAAATATAAAAACCTAAAAACCGAAATATGGTTTATCGTGGTCTATACTCTTATCGACAACGAGTACGCGTCCTCTTTTCCCAAACATTTTTTTCGTATTGTTTCTGTATGTTGAGCGATTTTGCAAAAGTATTTGAAAGGAAAGTCTGACGCGTACAAGTAGCTCATTTGCATAATGCAGCGCGTGCACTTTCAAGTTTTCAATTGTCAACAAATCTTGGCAAAGATTTCCTTAGTTATCTTTGATATTGTGATAAAAAACAAATCGATTGTGGTTTAGCGTGGCACTGGTGCATGAAATTCCACACATTTGGGATTAATTGACATGTTTTTAATCAATCTGAATGCAGAAATTGTTGTTTGTATATTATCATTCAGAAACTCGCGCCACAAGCCAAATCTGGAAAATACTTCCAAATATGGTTTTTCCCCCGATTTGGGGGGAAAAAATGGCGGCGTTCTGAGCATGCGCATGCAAGTTATGCTGGACTCTTCTTTTGCCCGCCCGGGTTCAGCCCCTATATGGGGCGGAAAGAAAGGAGAGTTCAGGGACTGGACTACCCTATCGTTAGTTTATCCAGTAACTACTTAGACAACTACAACTAGGTAAGGGGACGTACGACTGAATACCATTACTCCAAATAACTAAAAAGCTTGATTCGTGTTATTTTTACTAGGACATATAAAGACGGACGCCATGAGCATTGTAGAAGACATTTTACAAATTGTTTCTATTGGCTTGGTAGTTGCGTTTTTCCTTCTCAACACTGGTCGTGCTCTAAAAGCCATTGAGGTCTGCAAGGAATGTTTAATCTTCGTAAATAATGTGGTAAAAATGGAAGGAGAAATTTTCAATTTACTTTATATAGGTATATATATAACAATCTTCAAGGCGTACTGTCTCTTCCATGATCATACAGAAGCACTAAGCTACGGCAGAAAACTTCTTGCCATTTACTGCCAGTGTGGCAAAAAAGAGGAGGAACGAAATCTCACGATATTACTGGCGAACATATATCGACAGCAATATAAACATCTAGAAGCAATGGAACTTTATGAAACAGCGATCAATATCACTAAAGAAATGGGAGACGAAAAGAATAAAGCATACGCTAATAATATGGTTGGAATTATATCTTATCGCCTCG
>JAHPZR010000796.1:0-10272 GCA_019787425.1 Platygyra sinensis | reverse complement strand
CTAATGCAAGCAGTTAATAACTCTTTGCTGCTAGATACACTCCAGTGTTTCCCGGTGTATTTCTGTTATTTTCAACTGATTGAATAATTCTTCTCATTTCTAAATGGAAAAATTAAACGTCAAGAATGGCCTCCATTTCGTTGGCGCAGAGGCTCGACACGAGTTGGTCTTCGTGCCAGGAAGTAGCCCAACACAACCCCGAGAAACCTGACGAGTGGGAAGCGGTAGCTAGAAGACTCGGCAAAGCATTTCCTACGGATTCATATATTTTTTCTTTTGTGGGGGGTTTTGGAGGTGGTTGACTTAAGGGAAGAGGCTGCCGTGAACAAAAACGGATCGGAATATTTTAACCGAATACCGAGAGAAGACATGAAAGGTTTATTAAGAGGTAAGTTCCATGTTGGCTTGTCAGTTATACTGTACTCCACAACTGAGTTAAAATGTTCAACCCTCTGTTTTTATTAGTCACGAATTTAGAAATATACAACAAGTCCCATGTGTTTTTGTTTCTCGTATTGCTTTCCTTTTTTAATAATCTTTGCGCTTTTGATGCTTTAAATGGTAAGAAATTATGTAGTCTATCAAAATATCAGAAAATACATTTTCATCTAAAACATGATTTATGGGCCTTGAGATTTTGCTTATAATTTTGGATAGTGCCATGTAGTATAAAACCAAATTGAACATTTTGACTCTGCTTACATGTCATACCGCTAACATTTAACTTGAGTAAAGGCAAATCCAATTCTTTACTTGTAATTATTTTTACCAATTTACAATTTTCCTGATTAGGCTAGCACCTGCCTCCTCTAAGTTTTTGTATCACACTGGCTTAGGCATTTATGCCAAGATTTTTAATTCTGTTCTTTACTTTGGGAAGTTGTGATACCTGGTTTTGTTGGTGGGAATTTGGAAGATCTTCGATACAAGATGCAGGCAGCTCCAACAGGGATGTCATCAATAGTGATGTCAAGAACAAGTCTGGCTACTGCCCAGAGTTCAGCTAAAGGTTCCACAACCGGCTACTTATCGATTAGATCACAATTAAATAATATTACTTAGTAACAGAACTTTGTCCGACTTTGCAGGCTGGCCTACGTTTTTGTGGAACAGTCATCTACTTCCAAACATTCCTGACTGCATTAATCAAATATGCTGCATGGTACAACGTCGACTAGAGTCCTTGTGTTATTATTATTATTATTATTAGTTATTATTATTATTATTATTATTTTGGTCCCAAAAAATATTATTATTACTATTCCTAATTACTAGTAATTCTTTTTATGATTTTGAAGATCAGGCACGGAAGGAAGACTTCACAGGAGATTACAGCAAGTTATGTGAGGATATCTTAGTATATAGAAGAGATATGATAGAGATGCGAAAGATAGAACAGGAATCAAGAAAGAAAAGGGAGCAGGCAGATAAAAGGAAAGGGGAGGAGATGCGGCAGGCAGCAGTGGAAAGACTAGCAAGTTAATATTCAGTTCAATGTTATTTTGTCCAAACAAGCATAGGTTATGGTGATGAGATCCATAAGGACTAATTCATTTTGTATTGTTTTTCTGTTTTGCACAGTTTTTACACAATTGAATTTTCTGAAAGTTCCTGTTTTACATGGTGGTTCATGATGTGTTGTGATTTAGCACCACATAATTTAGCTGCCTAATTTTTGACTTGACAGTCTGTAGTTTTAAAAAAAGTTTGAATAAAACCCATGAAATGCCGAATAACAAATTACTTTCTTTTTAGAGCGCCGTAGTGATGCTGGCACCTCAGGTGGTGCCACATGTGGTATGTTTAGTAGCGGGGACTCAGATGAGGAAACCTCAAGGTACTTGTGACTAACAAACTATTATTCTAACTTCTCAGACTGATTGGTTGCCATAAAATATATGAATTAATTAAATTTCTCTTTTACTGGGGCCATGAAAGGGGAGTGATGTTTAACATAATGGACAAAATGTTTGTTTGATGAATCCATATATACAATTTTTTTTATGTAAACATTTTTGAGAGTTTGCCCCAAGAGCTTGACTGCTCATCTAGGGGGCTCAATAGATCCATAATTTTAATGTTGTTGCTCAGTGACAGTTTTCTGCCACATTGATTATATTTACCCTTCACGCCAGAGTGATTTTGTACCTCCTTCCCCACCCCTGGGGGAAGATAAGGGCTTGATGCTTTGGTTGCTCTTCTATATAAATAAATACAACACTTTTTTTCTTTCTTTGGTAATTTATTTCTACAGGAACTAAAAGGAAAGTTGCTAGGTCTAGCAGAAAGTCAGCAATTGAAATGCTGTCAGAAAAGTATAAAGAGAAGGCAAAACTGAAAGAAAAAGAGCTGGAAATGAGGAAGATGGAACTGGATCTTCAGAAACAAAAGTACAAAGATGAAGCTGAAGAAAGGAAGCTTTTGTTCGCCATGCTTCGAGAACAACTGAAGAAATAAATCATTTTCTTTTATTAGCTCTTGAAGCATTGACAACATAAGCTCTTTCTTGTGCGTCATATTTATGCTTTTGTTTTACTTTATTGACACCCTTTAAACATAATTTGTGTTCACAGGAGCAATTGCAAAAGAAAATAAAAGATTCATGTTCTTGTTTTATTTCAATTCTGTTGCTAGTTACATAAATAAAATAATTTTAGCTAGAAAGACCAAATAAACGTGGTCACTGGTAAGTTGGATGGGAGGCGCGGTGGCCTCATGGTTAGTGCGCTCGACTCTGGAGTGAGTGGTCCGGGTTCGAGCCCTGGCCGGGGACATTGTGTTGTGTTCTTGGGCAAGACACTTAACTCTCACGGTGCCTCTCTCCACCCAGGTGTATAAATGGGTACCAGCGAATTTAATGCTGGGGGTAATCCTGCGATGGACTAGCATCCCATCCAGGGGGGAGTAGAAATACTCCTAGTCGCTTCATGCTACAGAAACCGGGATAAGCTCCGGCCTGATGGGCCACTTGGCTCGAATGCAGACTTAACCTTACTGGTTGGATAGATAGGTTTCTAGGGATGGCGGCTCTAAATTAAAATAAGTGGTTGTCTGTGACCCATATAAGCAGGTGTGACAATTGATAAGAATACATGCAACTAAATAATATTTACCCACAGGCTGTAAGAGGATCTTTAAGTTTTTTTAAAGTCTAAATAGGCAAAATTTTGGCAGATTTTGCCGAAACCCCATTCGACACATGTCGAACTTTGCTCATATTTGTATTAAATTCCTGCTCAGCGTCTGTAAGGTGTGCTTGACGGAATGGAGAAATAATGTTCTGTGTAATGCCATAGGCAGGATCCCCATAAATAACGTATGGCTCGCCATTGGGTTGAACAAATTGCCGCAGTTTAGCTGACAGGCCACTCACCCCAAGCATGAAGGCATCGTGTCGGCGACCTTCTATGGGACCAAACATATGGGCTATCATGCCATTTGGGGCTTGAACAGACTGAAGAGTAAACGAAAAATATTTTAAAATAAAATCTAAAGTTGTATTACAACATCCAATATAGTCTTCCTGACTGAAGTTAGGTTCCTTTTGCTTGGCCTCAGGAACTTCGTTTGGAACTGGTGAATTTTGGATTTTACAAAAGTAGCCTTAATTGAATTAGATTTTATACAGTCTTGGTATCTTACCTCCTCTACAGATCTTTAAAGTGTGCAACCAGAGAAGCTCTTTATTTTGTTTATTTATTTAATTATTTATTTATTCATTTATTTATTTATATACCTGGAATTTTAAGCAGTGTGTCCTCTTGTGACCACTGTACATAATTCGTTGATTGCGTACAGGACGGGCTATTGGGCGGGGGGTCCCATCGATAAAACCCCAACACCTAGTGAGAGGAGCTCCTTTTTCATGAACAGCCTATCGGGAAAACACTTTTGGAGAAACTTAACTGGTGAATTAGATGCAACTAACACTAAAGCAATTCAAACAATACATCTGTTGATACATCTTTCTTTGGGTAGTGTCTGCGGTTACTACGCGTCAACGTTCGTGTGTCGTTAGGATTTTATTTTACGCATAGGTTTGGAGACGGCGCCATGTAACCAAATTCCATAACAAAAGTTGTGGGGTAAAACCCAATTGTAAGAGCCAAACCCAAATTATCTAGCAGGAAAAAAATAAATAAGTTATTTGCCGGCTTAGGGTCGGTCCGTATAGTGAAAAAACTGTGACCTCGGGCTTGAAAATGCTGCCCTCGGCCTGCGGCCTCGGGCAGCATTTTCAAGACCTCGGTCACAGTTTTTCACTATACGGACCTCCCAGCCGGCAAATAACATATATATACTTGGGATAGCTTGAGAATTAGTTTAGACAAAACAAACGCAGAATTACGCAGCATGAAAATGACGAGTGTCATGAATCTTGCATGTATTAAAACAATAAATAAACTATTGACATTTACATTTGCAAATGTCCGAAATTTTCGCCACTTAACTTGGGAGAAGTTTCACATGTGTTATATCTGTTGATCTTTCGACAACTAGAAAGAAATCAGTACCGAACCATGTGGTAAAATAACATTTCTGAAAAAAAAGAGGGAGAGTTATAGTGTTATTTGTGGGAGATGGCATTGTAAGGTTATTGTGTGACAATAGGTAACTTATGAAATCGAATGTTATCTCGTTTCTGACGCAAAAAAAGCAGTTTTTCTTGTCTGTCTCCATTTTGTACCCGGTCTGCAGTCTGCATTTTGTACTGACCGCTCGAGAAATGTAGAAAACACTTGCCTGCGGCTCGTGTTTTCGACATTTCCACGGTGGTCAGTTGCCATGCGGAATCCTCCCGTTGCTATCCTAGAGGTCACGTGATGATGCTGTTTTGATTACGGAGGGCATCAGCCATATATTACAAGTGCGATTTTGGAATGCTCGCTGTGAACGAAACAATTCCTTTTGTGGCCTGTTTTTTACTTAAACCAATGAAATTACATGTCTCTTTGGTGCCTGGAATAAATTTTAGCTCCCTTTCAGCCATTACAGCCCAAAAAGAGCTCGCCAAACGTTGGTACATTTTTGCTCAAAAGGGGGTTTTACACAGGCTTTCACAGTGGCGGAAACGTGCTCATATTCTTATTTCCGGAGTTGTTGGACAATAGAAACAATTTTTTTACTTGGGGTACTCTACTGTAAATACAAAGCCTACAAAAAATATAGTGGAAAATGTCCCCAAACCCTCCCTCAAAAGTAAAAGTTTGTCCATTTTGGGCTATTTTTTAACCAGAATGCCCGAACACCTTAAGTCAAATATGAAGTTCAGTTTTAATGGCGTCGGTTTTCACCGATTTCTGCAGAGAAATCTAGGTAAGTGAAGGTTCTGTAAACCCAGTTTTCTATAGGTATTTTTCGAGCACCATCTTGAATTCCTTTGACTGAACAGCAACTGTTGTTGCCTATCTATAGCCCTGAAAGAGACATTGAGAAGTGTAGAAGGAGCCAAAAATGTGAAAGAGGCAGGAAAATGTAACTCAGAATTTGCCATTTAAAACCGTTCTGGAAAAATATCACCATTTTACAATCTAAACAAGAAGAGGCAAAGCCTTCTAGAGGGCTTCGATCAGCTACAGGTCAAGGAAGTTGATCTGTCTGCCAAATAACAAGATGTACTTGCTTTACAAAAGCTAGCCAGAAGAGCTTGTGAAGAGATCAGGTATGCGGTGTGTTCTTGTTTCTTTGATTTATTTTTCCAGTTACCATGTGATGAGGCAAACAAAAAGGAAAGAAAAGGTGAGCGTGGACTCTTCCTGTAGCGTTCTGATTAGCTCAAAATTCTGTCAAACTGAAATGTTTGTTTTCAGAAACTGCAACTACAAGAGTCCAAAGCATAACAAAGAAGCTTTGGATAAAGAAATTGCAGAACAGGAGGAAAGACTGAAGGAGCTTACAGATGCATATGACAAGCTCAGGAAAGCTATTAGAAACAGAAGGACTATTCCTGTAAAAGAAGGATGACTGCAAGCACCTCTTATGAAATGATTAATGATTATAAGTCAAGCACTAGGTACAGAAGGAGGGAAGAAACAAAAAGCATCCCTAGAGTTTATTCATGGGGGATCTGAGCTATCTTTGGTATGGTGCATGGGATTTTTTTAGCTTCTAGTGCGAGTGAGGAAATTATGACTAAGTTAATGAAGTAATTACAAGCGAGGTAGATTTATACAGGGAATTTTTGGAAAGGCTGTTGTTCAATACCAGAAGTCAGAGGAGGCATTTGAAACAATCAATAGCATTAAAATATCATAGCTTTTTGTCCCGAAGGCAGTATAATCTTGTGGTGTAAGACACAAAGTTCATTTTTACCTCATGGTATGTATTTTCATACCATGAGGTTTAGTGATGGGTGGATTTGTCACTCCATTCCCGTAAACAATTAATTTATGCATTAAAGCCACATTAAGCAGTGAATTAAACAACGTTTTCCCCTGTCTCCCCTACTAGGTTTGGTTTTGTCCACAAAGTCGAGGCACTGTCGTATGTTCATATATGTGGGGGGAGGGGCTGGGACAAAGGGTGATAGTACATGTTTACAAAATGGCGTCTGTCGTGTCGAGTCCAAAAATTGTGAAGGTGGGTTTTTCATTCCTTTTCGCTTCATCTTGGATCAAAATACACTTCTGAAGGCCTCACGAACGAACAGGAAATGTGCTCAAGAATTCTCGAGTGGAAAGAAATTGGTTTTTAAAGTCTTAAAAAGGGATGATGTTCTTCAAGATAGATTTGGAGGACGATCAGCCTGCTGCAAAGTTGCAAGAATTACAATGCTCTATATGAAATATTCGAAATGAACGCTTTATGCTCTGGGGAAAAAGGTAAGCCGTCCTCCTACTGCATTTCATTTTTTAGTTTTGTAAAAAAACTCGCAGGACGTATGATCTAAAATTAAATGCGCTTTTAATATTTTGAAATTCGCTTGGAAGCTGTTCGGATTTAATGTCACATGTTTTCAAATGCTCCGAGATTTTGTATTGAGCTGATAGTGTCTTTGCAGAGTTGGCTCCAATCTGTCAGTGTGTCGAAGTGTCAGGGACATGGGACGTAGTTTTGCACAGAAAATGCTCATAATAAGTCTCTACAATATTCAGGGACAGAAGCATTATTGAAACCCTCCACTGGAGAAGAGCTTTTGTTGAGTTCTCCTCTCGCTGGAACATAACACAAACAGGGAAAGCGAGACAGCATGGAGATTGACCCACAACTCCCAAACAAAAAATATACGACAAAAAGCAAATACTGTGACAAATACAAAATATCAAACAACAAACAAATGCCAGACAGATGATCCGTTCCTGAATGGCCACCTGAAAATTCACTGAGAAAGAACTGAAAGTTCAGAATACCAACCAAGGAGCAAATGTCAGTGTATCGAAGTGTAAGGGCCATTGACGTAATTTGCACAGAAAATGCTCATAATAAGTCTCTACTATATTCAGGGACAGAAGCATTATCGAAACCCTCCAGTGGAGAAGAGCTTTTGTTGAGTTCTCCTCTCGCTGGGACATACCACAAACGGGGAAAAGCGAGAGAGCATAAAGATTGTCCACAACTGCCAAACAAAAAATATACGACAAAAAGCGAATACCGTAACAAATATAAAATATCAAACAACAAACAAATGCCAGACAGATGATCCGTTACCTGAATGCCATCTGAAATTCACTGAGAAAGAACTGAAAGTTCAGAATACCAAGGAGCAAACGTTTATCGAAGGTATTAAATCTAAGATACCCGGCCAGTTGAGTTTGTAAATGCATTTATTAGAGAGAAACGGGAAAATCAAAATAAAATAGCAGTTCAGTTGTCAAGTAATTGCCAGACTGAGTACAGAAACGCACATAAAGGGACTGCTAGAGCTACCATTGTCTCCCATCCTCAGTATAGAATAAGACGTGATAGAGAACCCTCCAGAATTTCTAACAAAATGGTTACCAGACTTCCTTATGGAAAAAAGTCACTGAAATTATAGATAAAGAATTATGTCCCAAAATCATCAAAACTGGAGGCTATGTTGTGTGGATACCATTGTTATCATTTCTTAGCGTGATATAGAAGTTCAAAGCTCATTTTTTTCTCAAAGAAGTGTGTCATTAAGTTTTAGCTTGTGTATTTTTTGAACAAGGACTCCGAAGCATAAGAACTAGACTTTGTTTTGTATGATTGCTGAAGGTACATTGTAATATTATCAGAAAATTAAGGCAGCTCCAAATGAAACCTGAACAGCTGTCGAGCAGAATCATATCATTGAGTGGATATATGGAGTCAAATTCTGGTCCTATAAATGAGTGTTGAAAATCAGTACCCTTTATATCGCCCACAAGTTCTGTTTGTTTATTAGAATTCAGATTGTCTCAGTTAGGCAGAACTGCACTTGATGTTGGAGGAGGTGGTGATTGCTTTTTTAGGGCTGTGTTACATCAACTCTATGGAAATCCTAATAGTCATTTCTATTTTGTGCAGTATTGGCATTCAGTATTTAGTGAATCACCCTACACCATAGGCCATTTTGCTGATGCAAACAGTTCCTAGTCCCATTCCCTTGTGGGGGCAAGAAATGATTACTCTGCTAAAACTGAATGGCCTCATTAATTCATTAAATAGATCAAACTTTGCCCCCCACAAGGGACTGGAGCTAGCATTAGCAAAATGGTGTAATTCTTGGCAAGGTTGTTTGGAAAGAATGTCATGTCAAGGAACATTAACATGGGCTGTCGTGGTATCATAATTCAAGCTGTTGCCAGTTGTCTTAGTTTATCAATTCATATTGCTGAATCAAATCCAACTTTTTCGCAAGTTACTGTTGTTGAACCAGTGAATGTTACAAATGCCCTAAACATTAACACTGGACACCTAGATGGAATGTATTATGTTACCGTAGTAGAAACAAACAATGGAAGTAATTAAGAGCCAACAGCAAACAAACAAAAACTGCAGATGAAAACAAACCAGTTAATGACAGTGAAAAAGGTAAAGCTTACAGAAAAAATACATGAGAGAATATATGAAAGACAGGAGAGCTGATGATAACTTTAAAAACATGAGACTGAAAAATGAGTGCAAGGCAGCAACATTAATAGCAAACATCTAGGAACAAGAAGCACTGGGCTGTTAAAAAAAAGAAAATTGAACCCAGAAAATGTCAGACAAATTGAGGGACAGTCCTTCAGAAAATGAAAGCACCACATAAGCAAATAAACAAACAGTCGGTAAGAAAAAGACAAAAGGCTGTAGTTCTGGAAAGTGTAACGCAACTAACAAGAAGCAGTCATGAGTTGCAACCACAAGTAAACAATAATGATGCAATTTCTATGATAAATATGTTTAGCAAAAACACTGCATGTGGCCCAGAATATGTATATGTATATGCACTTCTTGTGACCAATGGTGGTACAAGTGCTCTGTTGTAGTGAAATGTAATCCAAACAAATATAAGCCATGCTCACCAGACATTGTTGAGTCCAGTCTTACTGGTTTTAAAACGTGTCGATGACACTAAATGAATCTGCATAATTTACAAATCAAATCAAAAAAACGCAGGTTACCCAGCTGTTCTAAAGCCAATAAGATGGGTTTTCATTATAAGCCTGATGTATTGCCGGAATTTGACATCACTAAAAGAGCGACTAATATCACCTTATATACTGTGAACTGCCTAGAGGTGATCAATTGTCTATGTATGGAAACATTGTCAATGTGCCAAGTGATGAAAATTCAACTGTTCATTGTCCCCTGAGGCCAATAAATGAATCACAGACCATTCCAATGAAACTTAGAAGGCGACTTGGTTACAAGCAACACTATCAGTTTCAGAATGACAACCCTAAGAAAGTATTAGATGCAGCCAAATATCTTCTAGACACAAATGGATTATTTAAAACTGAAGGAATAAAAGTATAAAATGCCTGGGTAGATGGCATAACTTCACAATCAAGCACCCGTGAAGAGTGGAGTGAGTTTGTTCAAAACCCTAACACATCCAGTGCTGATGTGCAAACTAATGAAATTGTCACAAATTGTCAAAACCATATTTCTACTGCTAATGTTCACAATCCAGACAGAGAAAAAGATGATGATGGTTGGTGTGAAGTTGACGAACGTCCCTCAGGAGTGACAGATCTAAACTCTATTGCAGGTACCAGATGTTACAGACAATATGCTCCTAAATGTTCATGTACACTGTTAAACCGTTGAACATAAACGACAAATACATAAAAGTTTAATTCTAGACACTTTCCTGTTAACGGCTTATGTTTCTTGTCAAAACAT
>JAHPZR010000795.1:20000-35000 GCA_019787425.1 Platygyra sinensis | reverse complement strand
GCCTTATTCTGCTGTGTGACTTCTTAACGCTTATAGGAATGGCACTTAAGGACGTTCGCGCCCATTGCTACTGCGCATCTCTAGTGCGCACGCTATTCATTGGTCACGCGCGTGCCACGTCACTTTCAAGCGCGCGCACCGAGTCGAAAACTCAACAAAATATAGAGCTGATAACCTTTGGGGTTAACTTTGTGTGCGAATATTTTTGTTGGATGCTCGGTGACCCCCACTTTTTTTTCGGCAGATCACTTCCTTTTCTGATTCTTTCCATTATAATAAAAAAAAACAAAAAAAATCTGTACGTGAGAAGTTTTAATTATTTCTCATATACTATTCAAATAGGGTCGAATTGGTACGTGGATACAGGTGTGTGTAACTTAGAAGTTGTATTCTTTAAGGCTAATTCAAGCTGATTTAATGACATATGTAGCAAAGATCTATCAAATAGGCCTACGTTTGCTGTTTTAAACACACATAACTTAGATATGATTCTTCAACTTAAATATATGCCGATAGCAATGAATCCGGCCACAATCGCCTCGAGTGACTGGAAATCCGAGAAATGCTATGGCCTGAGCTGCGCCTTATCTTGAAAACGATTTCGGTGACCCCCGATTTTTTTTACGTTTTTAATCTAATCTTATCACTTTCTACCCGCAGTCAAAGTTTTAAAAAAATCTGAGCGTGGGAAGTTTTTGGGCGCGAACGTCCTTAAGCATGCTTTACAGTCGATGCGCTTCATACATCAGTCATGACACAGTACATGATGTCGTGGTTTTCAGCGGCAACTATCCAAAACAGCCTAAGATTATCATTTCTCGTTTGCACATGTACTCAATCAAGACTGTTACAGGTTGCCGATGCGGTCTACTTCCTTCCTGGGTTCAGTTTCATAGCCTTAAAGAGATCTTTTGCGTACTGTCTAAAGGTAATAAAAAGTGGGAACTTATTGCAGCATATAAAATGCAATTCAGTTTTAAGTTGCATAAACTCTGGCTAACAGTTTAATACGATGTTCTCGTGGATGGAAGGGTTATTTATAACAAACTAAATGCAGCTTTTTGTTCCTAACTTATGTTAGGGAATAGCGTGACACTCTTTTAAGGGGTAAGGGCGGAAGGAAAATGTTTCTTTTTCTTATCTTCTGACTTCGGCCAAAGCAAAAATAATTGAGAAGTACTGCAATTTTAGGTGGAACTTCCCAAATACTACTTTCCTTAATGGAACCTTCTTGAGATTGTCACTGTTTCCGAGGTTTTAGCAGTTCAAAACCTGCTTGAACACAGATAATAGTCCAAAACTCAGGAGAAGTACTATACTAAGTCTTTCTTTTATGAGATTATAATGTTACATAGTTTTAATAGAGACAACTAGTATTTTGTGTGAAGTTCATTAAGTTGGATACTTTTTTTACTTTGTTTCTTCATTGCGAGAACGGCAAACAACTTAATTTCATTAGCGCCTCTTTAAGGTAAAAAAAAAACTCTGAAAAGTGTTACCAATTTAGCGAAAATAAAATAATCGGATTAAAAGGCCTTACAGCGCTGATTATATTACCGTGAACACCTAAAATATGTCTGGAATGTTTATTGTGTTGTAACCAATCACATGTGAGATCTTCACACCACAGAAACCACAAGCAACAAACGGTTTCCTATCGGCCACGAAACAAATTATTTTCGTTTTGTTTTAACATTCAGTCTTTTTACAAGTAAACAATTACTTTTCATTCCCGTTTGTTTACAGTATGTGCTATAATAGCAAAGAATACAGGTTTGAGCGATTTTGAAGTAAATTACAAAGCCGATGTGCCGGGCGGACGCACGCGACGGTTTGGCGCGCGAATCTTCAAACTTTTTGTAACGATCGAAATCGGAATAATTAGTTACACCTGATCGCAAATTTGTTCGGCGGTCTTTCCAGTTTACGATCTTGCGATCAAGGAACTTCTGTCGGCACAGTAGTTCGAGGGTTCAATTGTCAGCCCACACAAATCAACCCTTGTTCTACAAAAAAATATTAGCAAGGATTATGCTAATCATGATTGTTGATTTTTTATTATCTTCATGTGATGTCGTTACATGGAAAGCTGGTCGCCGTCGCGTCGCGTCGCGTTGGCTTCTAAATTTTTTTCTTTCTAAACCCCAACGATGACCTGGATGCGGTCCTCAACACTGATCTTGGGGAATAGTGTGTTTTAAATTCCTAGTAAGACAGTTTGTATCCTGAAACAAAACAAAAATAATTTGTTCCGTGGCCGATAGGAAACGGTTCTTTGCCTGTGTTTTTTGTGGTGTGAAGATCTCGCATGTGATTGGTTACAACACAATAAAAATTCCAGACATATTTTAGGTGTTCACGGTAATATAATCAGCGCTGTAAAAACAGGCATATATTTACCCCAATACATATCTTCATTGTGATGTAAATTAAATACTTTGATCATATAGTGCAGTCGATAGTCACTGAAACTGAACATTTCAGATTAATTAAGCAAATGGTTTCTTGTTTCCAGTTCCCATGTTATAAATCAAAAATGTCTGAACACGTTCTTTTCTGATAAGTAAAACTTGGTGTTGATACTGATAACTAGTCAGCCAGGCCTTTGTTTTGCTTACATGCCAAAACTTTGGCTTTTATATCTTGTGTAGAGTGCGTAGAAATGAAAGTGATCACTGTGAAACTGTTCATTGCAATTAAACAGACTTCAAGTGACATTAATAAAAGCATTTTCATAACATATCGCTTTGCTACACTATTTTCACAATTTTGATGGCATCGAAAATGACGGAGGCTGGGTAGGGTTCTTTAATTAAGCAATAGAACACAAGTTTCTATGGTTTATAGGCTGATAAACCAGGCAGGATAACGGTAGAACACGAGAAGAATTCGTAAATCACGAGTGGTTTACGAATTCCTCTTAAATTGTTACAAAAATGTCGCCCAATAAAGCAATACTGTATTTAATCTACGAACAAAACCAAAGTTATAGTAATTACAATAATAATAATACTGCTACCGTAAATACTCGCTTCTGATTGGTTGGAAGCTGATCAATTTATCCCAAATTGTATCGATAGCTGAACAATTAAATTTTAATTGTATCGGTTGCATTTGATCGGATAAATTCAAGTTTGCCGTTGACGACAAACAAGAAATGCTTTGTATGAAGAAGCAGTAGTAAATAAAAACAAAAACAAAATCGACCAAAACTTAGCTACGCAGATATTTGGAGTGAGCTACCGAGAGGAAAAATCCGAAAGGCTGCATTGAAAATCTCTCGCTCGAGCATCTTGAAGAGGTTCTCGGAGATTTCTACACCGAATTAAAGTAGTTAAAGAAGAAAGACGGCAGCTGCGAGCCAGAGTCGGGATCGGCTTGTCGATTAAACACAACTTGGTACTTAGTGACTCAACATTTTGGTTTAAGAGGAAGGCAAGAAGACTACAACTCGCGCAATGAACGCTTCAAGTCTGCAAAGAATGAAAATGGCCGCGACTATATGTCATGTTTGCCGAGTCAAGCCCTACGAAGATGAGAATATCTAATTCAAGGAAGGATGGTCGTTCCAAGAATGGAGGCGACTAGTAACAAAAATGTCCAGCTGGCGTTTCTGAAGAATTCATGAGCCGCGGACCAAGCAAAGCAATTTAAGTCCATGGTTTGAAAATCTTAAAAACTTACAAACTTCGTTGACGAACACACCGGTCACTTTGAACTAGTCTTCCCATTTCAACTTCACTTGTCTTTGCACAGTTATCCTCAGTTTTCCCGAATGAACTCGTCCTTGTATCTTTAGCTCCATGTCATAGTTTAAATTAAGGCTGTAAACTTTTCTTAAAACGATTTCACGCAAGTTTTGTCAATAAATAAAACGCTTTTGATACCGTCTCGACTGGTTTCGACGTGCATTTTCTTTCCTGTACATGTTGATTATTCATCAAAAAGTCGCTCATGCGTTCAGAGTTTTGACAGCTTCAAAGCCAATGAAATTGAACTTAATGTTACAAACTTGGAACTTGCTCGTCTATGTGGCTCGTTTTCGAAAGAAAAATAATATCGTATGGAGAACTTTGGCGCAAATTGTTGAGAAACTTAAAGACTAAACTAACATATTTTATCACACCGTTGCTTCATTCTAGCATCCCTCAATAGCAAAAAGACGTCAGCCAGAAGCTTGTATTCACGGTTGCCGTATTATTAAAAGGAAATCGGTCTTCTTTCTCGAAACAATTAGGGATTAATTGTACTTGTGAACAGATCGGACTTTTTCTAATTTCCACTCGTGGCTGCGGCAGCCACTCGTGGAAATTACTAAAAAGTCCGATCTGTTCACGCGTACAATTAATCCCTAATTGTTTCTCGAACAGACCGATTTCCTATACAAACTACATTGACTTTAAATTTGTATTATACATTTCTCCAGGTAATAAAAGATTGCGGGTATGGAAAAATGCATGAAGGGTATACTTATTTACTGACTTGAATCGAGCATCCAAACTGATTGTGTCTGTTGCATTGGATTTAATGTCACTTATTAGCTGTAAAATAATATTTAATTGTTTGGTTGTTTTTTCGTGTAATATGCGTCTTTTTTGCGCGAAGGTTTGTTTTTGAAGTAAATTACATCCAATTTACGTCCTTAGTGCATTTTTCCTTAAGTAGTTTGTAATGATGCTCAGCCACCGCCCGGACTAATTAAGCTGGGTTCTGAAAGCCGTGTTTTACTGCCTTAATTCAGCTTCCGAGGTACAGTCACTCCTCTTTATGATAAAGGAAACTCGAGCTTAAAATTTGACCATTGGATTTCTATTGTTCTTCTCACTATAACAGATTTTACCCCCTTTGTCATCATTGTCTATTATGTAATAAATAGTCTATGTAAGACATAAATAGTTAATTTATTACAAACAACTTAATTCTTGATTAAGAAATTATGGAGCAGGGTTTATGATAAGAAGAAAGCATATATACATCAAGAAAAAAACAGAAATGAGTTGAAAAAACATCGTACGTTACGAAAGTGCCCTTTTTGTTACAAAAGTGCCTTTTTTGTAACGAAAGTGCCCTACTAAGGTTACGAAAGTTCCCTATGTTACAAAAGTTCCCTGTTTTCGTTACGAAAGTGCCCGTTTCACGTTACAAAAGTGCCCATACCTATGGCTCTCTCTCTCTCTCCCTCTCTCTCTCTCTCTCTCTCTTTTTCTCTCACTCACTCACTCACTCACTCACTCACTAACTTTCTTGTTTGCTTACTTACTAGCTTGCTTGCTCACTTGCTTACTTGCTTGCTTACTTACTTACTTACTTACTTACTACTTACTTACTTACTTACTTACTTACTTACTTACTTACTTACTTACTTACTTACTTACTTACTTACTTACTTACTTACTTACTTACTTACTTACTTACTTACTTACTTACTTACTTACTTACTTACTTACTTACTTACTTACTTACTTACCTACCTACTTACTTACTTACTTACTTATTAAGAAAAGGACCCTGCGCAGGAACTAGTGTTCGATATATATGCGCTGAAGCTTATCTTAGTTTTTGGATTATTAAACGTGTTCCGGGTGACTATAAGTATTTTTCTACTCCCTCATATCCCTCGTAGAAGAGCTTCAAGCATTAATTTCAACTGTAGCTACTCGTTAGTTGTGTGCCTTGGAGAGCTCGAGACACTGTGAGAATAATTAAATTTTCAGCTTAGCTTTGTAGGTCAGTAACACAGCAGGTTAAACCCGGCCAGGGCTACAACCGAGATGTGTTTCTCAAACATCCTGGGTGTTACAGTCCACCTAAACCCTTAACGTTCATCGCCGTTACGTATCCAATGTAAGAAAAAAAATGTAAAAAAAAACGTTCAAAGTGGAACGTTGCTGTACTGCCCTTGTCAAATGTTGTCACAGGCCTTGTACTCTTCTAGGTGAATCGCTTCAAATATCGCCAATTTCCAAGCCATCAAAACCAATGTATACACATCTTATCACTGTAGTGTCTGACTGTACGGACATCACTCACCTAAACACTGTCCATATGGGGTTAGCTTCGCGTCTTCATTACATACGCAACGTGGCTGATTAAGAAGGAAAGGGTCGATCAGGCAGTGTCTGTTTTTTCCGCATTTGAATTTTTCCTCGCAACGTAATGCTTCTGATAAAACAAAAGATATAAAAATGTATGCAGTTATTCATTCCATGATAATTTTCACATGTAGTTAAGAGGTGTGTTTTTACAAAGCCCATTTGAGCCTTAGAAGTGTTTTTATATCTGCTATTTGCATATGCAAATGCAGACACCAGGCAGAGCTGTAGAAATTTCGATCACTACTTCATATAGTACAAGTGTGAAATTTTTTATAGAGGTTTAAGTGAGGTTTTCATTACAAGTCCATTTTGTGATTATGCACATGAGGGACAGGTAAAGCGTAACCATTTGTCGTGAATCTGTCGTGAACCACGATGAATGTCGTCACTCAATCGTGAATTATCGTAACCCTTACCATTGGTTGCGAGAAAATTACGAATTCAAGACGACATTCGGAACCAATAGAATACAAGAAAATGAGTCGGCAATTGCGTCAACGATCACGTGGGAAAGAAGGCAACCCACGCTTTGCGAACGAAGGACATTTTGCATTTTGTCTCCGTAGCTGTTGGGTTTCACTGTGGACGTCGGAAAGCGAGGAAAGTGAGTGAGGTTTTTTCATTTTCTGAAGTTTGTCATGAATTTCTTAAAAGGTGTTGTCTCAATATGCCACAGCTTTCGAAGTACGGGTCAACTTGGCCGAATAAATGGCTTTGACAAATTGTCGATCGATGCACAGCTCGGCGTAGACTTTCTGAAAAGTCCTTCGTCTTGTTTATTCAGTACCTCTCGCTCGCTCGGCCGCTTCGCAGCCTAACATATTCAACTCTGAAATTCATAAGGTCGACTTGTGGCAAATCTAAGCTCGGTACCATAGAGTTACTCCTTTGCTTGCGAACACACGAATTTTAAAGTTTTATCAGCCCCATACAGTATATGGGAAAACAAAGGCCGAAAACATCTAGCATTGCCCGAACGTCTGCGAAAGCTGTGGACCGTTTATACGCACGAATTTTTTTAAGAACTAGTAATCTTCTCGATAGCTATTATGTAATTAAAGTTAATTTTTAGCGAACCTAGCCTTGATATCAGAACATATTGCACCAGCAATGTTAAGCCCCCCCCCCCCCCAGGGGGGGGCACACCCAGGTTGATTTGACATTTTTGCCTATCTTTATGTCAAATGCTTTACCCAGGGGGAAAACACTGATGTCAAATACCCCTTCCATGGTTTTAAATTTGTTTGATTTAAGATGATGAAAATTACAATGCAATTTATTTCTTTGTTACTCTAAAAAAGATTAAACAGCTTTATATCACATGAGATCTTCTGCAATGCAGAGAGGGCACTTCCAGTCATAGTCATTAGTTGGGATCTTAAAGCCAATCCAGTACTGGTGGGAGCTAATCACGATAGAAGTTTGGTAATGATCGGTAAAAATTACCATGAAAGATTATAATTACCTTATTTGTGCTCTCTTTTGATACTCAGACTATCAATCGTTCATAACAATAACACGGAGATCAAAACATTCACCTCCTTTGACAAATTCTTGAAATCCCCTCGCTGCCACAGCCTTTTTTACGTCTTGCTGTATCCCAGGCCTTGTAAAGGCGGCATTTCCCAAGAGCCTTTTCACAAGGTATTTAAGTCCAACGCGATAATGAATATTCAGAAGTTAACAGGCAAATTTTATACGATCACTTGTGTGTGAAGGGCACCACATTAAGCAACTTCCAAAATGGCGCTGCAGTGCCGAGGAGCTCTGGGTATAATTTCAAGATGGCGGGACTAGGCTCCAGGCTCCTGTAGACTTTGTCAAATTACCCCACCCTCGGGAACTTGTGTTATGTCATATCTTTAACCATTCCTCACCCACGGGAAAGGAAATACTGTCAAATCACCCGGGGCCCCCCCGCGGGGCTTAACATTGACTGGTGCATAACTATTACCCGAGGAAAACTTTAAGCAAAACTTACTGTGCAATAATGAACCTTGTTGTGGCCTTGCCCCATCTTGTGCTAAAGAATTTCGTGGCCATTCAAAAATAGTTAAACAAATGAAACGACGCAGAGACCGTGAGCCGTCTAGATTACCAATAAAGGTTATAAGATCCATGAAAAAGAGAAAAGTTAGGTGCAAGCTGAAGTGTATTCTCAGAAAATATAATCCTAAATCGTCCAGATGGTATGGCTTAAGGACTCACTATAAGTTATGGTATGTAACATATCTGCACAAATAAGAATGTTTTTTCAGTAACTTTAAAAACTGAAAAGTGTGACAGCAAGCAAACTTTTGTAAAATAACAAACAAATAACTAGTTCTTCCCTAAGTAATCACAAAATAACAAAATCAACCAGCAGTACCAAAAGACACTGTGTCTCAAGAATGAAGCCTTTGACATCAGGTGATATCAAGTTAAATCCAGGCCCTGAACAAAATTTAAACGGTTAAACTATATTGTCAGTTGGTTCCACTACGTTGTGAAACGTGCGATTACGTCAGCTAGGGCTGAGACCTGTTGATGTTGGGGGTGAAGGCGACTGTTTTTCTCCGAGCAGTTTCTCATCAATTATATAGTGATCCCAAGCATCACTTACTCATTAGACAAGCTGGTGTTCAATACCTTAGCAATAACCCTAAACGTCTTACTGAAAGCAATACTGAGAATTCATGGAATGAATATATAAATAATATGTCAATGCAAGGTACATGGTGCGATGCACTGTTTGTACAAGCAGTTGCAGACTGTCAATATGTAGCAATTCATATTATAGAATCTCATGAAAATTTTTGCTGGGGAAACTTTGATAGAGCCACATTATTTAGCACAACACCCACCAACAACAATATTGAGACAACACCTTAACGAAATTAAAGACAAACGTAAGAAAATGAAAAAAGCTCACTCACGTACTTGGTTTTCCAATGTCCACAGTGAAACCCAAAAGCTACGGAGACAAAGCGCAAATGTCCATCGTTCGCGAAGCGTGCGTTGCCTTGTTTTCCATGTGATTGTTGAATTTCCAAATTGCAGACACATGTACGCATTGCGTACCTACTTTTAACCTTAGTTGCAGTCTTATATGTTTAGACGTTTAATGCATTTTACGCCTTGATTTTCAGAAGACCCTTCTTAAAACCACCCGTACCACCTCCTCTTAAAATGTTAATTTATTATTGTTGTCTAGTATTCGGTTTCAAGCTCTAGAAGAACGTACAGGAAAGAATAAACAAAATAAATTTATTAGCGTGTAACAGACCAAAAATATAGACCTAATATTTTGTTCACGCGTCTTGTCATTCCACTTCCGTTTAATGTTTGGTTTCTTACTTCTGCAGTATTTTCCGTCGCCTACGTACATTCCAACACAACGGCATAGTCCACCGATGCACTTTGCATGATCATCGTTACATTCCTTTAGACGATCAGCTGCAAAACATGCCACTGGTCGGCCTAGTTGTTCAAATATAATAACAACAGGAATATCAGTAAACTATCTTATTGAAGTGATGGACATAGAGCCCGACCATGAGGCAACATTTTTTTTTTGGAGAGCATGCGCGGGGTTAGCGTGCAGATGCACATTTTGTGAGAGGAGGCAGTTCCTTCCCCAAATTGACAAAATTGTAAGTAATTCGACATCCTTGAGCTAAGAACACTATATGACCGGTAGAGTAAAACTTAAAGGAAAGCACAAGAGAGGTGAGCGCGGCTCAGTGGAAGAAGAACAACAAATTTTCAAACGCGCAAACATGGCGGATGAAGAAGAGGTTTGCTCAGCTAACGATAAAGAACCACCCAATGGTGACGACGAAGAAGTAGCTCAGCCAAGTACCAACACCGAAGAGACTAGTCTCTCAGAATTAAAAGAAATGCTTGTCGACATTCAAATTACTATTTCGGACATTCTTCGCCAGAACTCCAAACTGACAAACGAGGTGGCAGAACTGCGGAATGCATTCCATCAGCAGAAGACCGAATTAACCGCAGTCAAGACTACGCTAGCTAAAGCGATGAAACAACAGGATGACTTGGAAACGGAGCTGGTGGCCGCTAGGAAAAAAATTAGCGACCAAGAAGAGGAGATTGCGGAACTCTTTGATCTTCCGGACGAATTGGAACAGTACACAAGGAAAAACTCGCTGGAAATCCATGGAATCCCTGAATCTGCTTACACTTCAACGGAGGAGGTTGTCTTAAAGCTAGCAGGGGCCGTAAACGTCGATGTTAACGCCGAGGATATTGAAATCTCGCACAAACTCAACAGAAAAGGAGTGAAGCCAATTATTGTAAAATTCCAGAATCACAAGGTGAAGTCACGCTTATACAAAGCAAGAACCAAACTGAAAAATGTTCGGGTATCGGATATATTTCCTTTCTCAACTGCGGTAACTCGGGTGGCATCAGAAAGAATTTATCTGAATGAAAACCTCACCTCGTACAGGCGAGAGCTCCTAAAGCAAGCCAACCAAAAATGTAAAGATGGTCTTTTGGTAAGTGTGTGGTCTATGGACGGGAAAATATTCATCAAAATTTCTCCAGATGGCCGACCGATCAGAGTGTACGAAAAAAATGATCTGGAAAATCTTTAAGGTAGTCGTTTAAACGTTATATTATCCTATCTGTGTCCGGGGACAGGAATCAGTCCGAAGTTTGAGGCAGGAAATCTCTCTAACTGTTTTTATTTGTTTGTTTTATTTTTTGTACTGTTGCTTATTTGTTGGATTAATTTACTTTTATTGATTTGTTGTAAGTTTTCTGCATGCAAAAGAAATTAACATATGATATAATATCGCTTAATGTTAGGGGAATTAGGGAACAGAGTAAAAGAAGGAGCATTTTTTCGTATCTTAAAGATCAAAAATCTAAATTCTGCTTTTTGCAAGAAACATATTCCGATCCGAATGATGAAAATATTTGGAGAAACGAATGGGGAGGTGAAATATTCTTTTCCCATGGCACAAGGCACAGCAAAGGTGTTTGTATTCTAATCCATCCTTCGGTGCGAGAAAAGGTCGAATTTATTTTCACTGACAAGCTGGGAAGAATTGTGTTAATTACTATCGTTATTAATTCTTTAAAGTTATCGCTTTGTAACATCTACGCACCCAACAACCAAACTGAACAACTAGAATTCTTACAAGAACTAAACAATTGTCTTATAGACAAAGCAGAACTGACTACACTGATAGTAGGTGGCGACTGGAACTGTACCCTCTCAAAGAGTGATAAAATAGGTGGCAAACCCTGGAGAGCAACAAACTATAGAAATCTTGTCTTAACCACAATGGATATTCTTGATCTTATAGATATTCAAAGAGTTAAACATCCAAAGCTGCGTAAATATTCATACGAATCAAAAACTCTGAAAGTGAAATCAAGAATTGATTTTTTCTTGGTTGCTAAACACCTAGAACAATATGTAAAGAAATGTGATATTTATTCTTCTGTAGCACCTGATCACAAAGCAATTTACATTTCATTGTCGTGGTCCAATCCAACACCCAGGGGGCCCGGTCTTTGGAAGTTTAATAACTCTCTTTTGAATGATGAAGAATACGTCAACAAAATCCGCGAAACTTACGCTTACACTTGTGTTTATTACTCTGATTCAGTAAGCAAACGGCTCTTTTGGGAAATGCTTAAGATGGAAATTAGAGCAGCAACTATTTCTTTTAGCAAAAGTAAAGCGAAATCAACATATCGTAGAGAGATGGAAATTAGGCGCCAACTGGATGTGTTAGACGACATTATTTGTAATAATTTTTACTCCTCTGAAATCGATTTGGTCTTAAAAGAATTTGATAACCTCAAAACAGAACTTCAGTCTATATATGACAAGAAGGGAATGGCAGCAATATTCAGATCAAAATGTAGATGGATTGAAATGGGCGAACGTCCCACAAAATATTTCTTTAACCTCGAGAAAAGAAATTACATCAAAAAGACTATAACGGAACTTCGAATGGAAGATGAAACAGTTATTAAAAGCGAGACGCAGATCTTAGACGCTATTGAGAATTACTTTAGCAACTTATATTTGTCAACAGACAGCACAACACAGGAAGATTATGATGAATATATTCAGGATTTGTCTCTCCCCAGGCTCTCGGATGAAGAGCGAGATAATATGGAAGGTCTTCTAACGTACGAAGAATGTAAAAAGGTTTTAGAGACATTTCAAAATGACAAGTCTCCGGGTGAGGATGGTTTCACAGTAGAGTTTTACAAGTTTTTTTTCGAACTTCTTGGACATGATCTTATTGCTAGTTTCAACGAGGCTTACGAGGCAAATGAGCTTACCATCTCTCAAAGAAGAGGAGTCATTACTCTAATACCAAAAGAGGACGGCTCTTTGCTGGACTTATCCAACTGGCGACCAATTACACTTCTTAATGTTGACTGTAAGATCGCAACCAAAGCAATTGCAAAAAGATTAGAAGCATCGCTGCCAAAGTTAATTAACCACGATCAAACGGGTTTCATTAAAGGTCGTTATATAGGTGAAAATATCAGACTTATAATCGATGCTATGGAATATACTAAGGCGCATGACATCCCGGGTATTTTGGTATCTCTGGACTTCCGGAAAGCATTTGACTCCTTAGAATGGCCTTTTATAATGAGAACATTAGACACCTTCAATTTTGGAACGAGCATTAAAAAATGGGTTTGCACTTTTTACACAAACATAGAGAGCGCTGCATTAAATAATGGTTTTCTAACAAAATGGTTCAGACCGTCTAGAGGTGTCCGTCAGGGGTGCCCCTTATCACCGTACCTGTTCATTCTTTCAGCAGAGATAATGGCTAACAAGGTTCGCCAAGAACCCGGCTTCAAGGGAATTAAAATATTAGGTAAAGAGCTAAAATTAAGTCAATACGCAGACGATACAAACCTCTTCTGTGCCGACTTGGCCTCTGTCGAAAAAATCTTGGAAATAGTTGAAAATTTTGGTAATATGGCAGGCTTAAAATTGAACCGCAGAAAAACAAAAGCGATTTGGCTTGGAAGATGGGAAAAAAACAAAAGCAACCCTTTACAATTAAAATGGTTGCATAGTCCGGTTAAAATCTTAGGTATTTATGTCTCTTACGATGAAAATGGAAATAAGCAAATGAATTTCAACCTTAAGCTACAGAAATTGCAAACCAATCTCGACATGTGGAGGGCACGTGACCTCACGCTATTTGGCAGAGTACTGATAATAAAATCCTTGGGTCTATCACAACTCGTTTATTCAGCTTCAAACCTTACTGTTCCTCAAGAAATAACTCCTATAATAAAGACAAAACTTTTTAACTTCCTCTGGAAAAATAAAAGAGACAAAATCAAAAGAGCCGGACTCTATCAAGATCGAGGAAAAGGTGGCATACGTATGACAGACGTTGAAACTATGATTAAAGCTCTGAGGCTAGCTTGGATCCCAAGACTCTTGACCCCAGAAATAAGAAACTGGAAAACGATTCCAGATTATTACCTTAGAAAATTTGGAGGTTTGAACTTTCTATTAAGATGCAATTATGACGTAAAATATATAGACGGTTTGCCCTTGTTTTACAAAAATATGCTTACTTTCTTCGATGAGTTAAAAAATCTCTACTCCTACGACGGAATGCAAGATATGGTCCTATTTAATAACAGAGAAATTCTTGTTGGAGGAAAACCTGTTTTTATAAAGGAATGGTTTGACCGTAATATTTTGTCTATCCAGGACCTGCTGAGCAGCAACGGTCAGTTACTGTCTTTCCAGGAATTTATCAACAAATATGACTGCAATACGAATTTTCTTCAGTTTTATCAAGTCATCAGTGCAATTCCAAAGTATCTAGTAACCAAAGCAAGAAATACAGAGCCACCGGAAAACGAACTATATACAAGAAATAACTTTTTGTTTCAGTTAGACGCCTATACACAAATACAACTAGAAAAAGCAAAAACTAGAGACTTTTATTGCTTATTAAATCGGAAAATTCACACAGTCAGCCAAACTGGTCCAATGAAATGGAACAGCATAACAAGACTAGATGAGAATGCCTGGGAAAAAATTTTCACCTCCCTAAAGAACATCTGTAAGGAGACAAAATTGAAAGAATTCCAGTTCAAATTAATTCACAGGATTGTAGTTACCAAAAAGGAGCTTCATCGATATGGTATTAAGGCGGACGATGAATGTCTCTACTGTGGTGAGAAAGATTCAATTGAGCACACTTTTCTTAACTGTCAATTTGTAAAGATTTTCGTAAACAGCGTAATTGACTGGTTTAACGCTGCCAACAACTCAAAATTTGCACCCACAATTGAAGAGAAATTATTTGGTATCATATCAGGCCCTTACGAAAAAGAAATACTAAAGAAATTTAATTACACGATCCTATTTATGAAGTACTACATATACACTAGTAAAATGCACAACCAAGCTATTCACCTCTCTGTCTTTGTTGATAGAGTTCTATTTAAATACAGAATAGAAAAGTTTGATTGTTAGCTACGAAAAAATGCTCCTTACAGAAGCGGAATGCCTTACAGGAAAGTATCAGGTCATACAAGAGAGAAATGTAAACGCTAGTTATAGTGACTGTGGACGCCAATGCAAAGTACGTTAAGCGATAGTTGATGTTATTACTAGAAGAGCAGGAAACCAATAAAGAATAATAATAATAATAATAATAATAATAATAATAATAAAAATAAGGCAACATTTTGCAATAGTAGTATAGTACATAGTAGTTTAGTACATTAAGTCAGCAAGTCATAAAGTTTATACTCATAATACTACATGTTCATCTCATAACTTGAGCGATAACCGTTGCCCCAAGGAGCTTTGTCACGGTTTCTGAATTAAGAATTTAGCCTAAATTTCTCAAGTCTGTCATTAATTGTAATCCATGTAAATCTT
>JAHPZR010000795.1:7500-15000 GCA_019787425.1 Platygyra sinensis | reverse complement strand
TTGCCGTTTAAACTTATCTCTAGTATTTTGGGTTTCTTTTTATTCCATATGCAATCTGCTATGTATAGTTCACAATACAAGATTTTAAACATCTCTAAGAGAAAGAGAGAGGGACGAGGGGGGAAGGGGGGGGGGAAATCGAGGAGACCCACGTTTTCAATAAAAACTATCGGTTTTTTTTCGGAAGATACTCCAAATCACCCGCTAGGCGTTTGTACAGCAAATAACAGTTTTTGTGAGAAAGTAATATTATTTCATGAAAGAATGTGAAAATAAGTCTGTCATGACGTCATAATAACAGAACAGAGATATTTTGATTAAATCTCCCTCGTGGTCACTCGTGGTCACCCGTGGTCACTCGTGGTCACTCGTGGTCACTCATGGTCATCGCGGTCACTCGTGGTCACTCGTGGTCACTTGTGGTCACTCGTGGTCATTCGTGGTCACTCGTGGTCATTCGTAAGTACTTTTAGACCCTATCGATCGAAAACCACCAATCACAGCCAACTAGCATGACCTTTTGAACTGTACGTGAAACAAACACCGAGAAGCATCGCTTGTGATTGGCTCATTTTTTCTTGCTCTGAGACGCGCTGTCTAGCTGTGTCTGATCCTGTCTTCTTGATTAACTTGGCTTTTCCGTAAAATGTCGTTCATATCTATTCAGTTTGGTGACAACAAAGCTGAAATAGAGAAAGAAACATTTCTGTATTTGAAAACAATAAAATTAAAGATTCCTCGTGGAAGAAAAAGCGAGCTCGTTGTTTCGTGTCAAGTCGTGATTAATCCATTCTGCGGGTTTTCGGTTATTTTTTGCCGTTTCATCTCGCATCTGATTGGTCGCGAAACAATAAACATTCCAGAAATTTTCTCCAGCGTTGAGAGTTTTACGGGAAACACTGTAACATGTGTCACTGTCGTAGAAAAAAGGCTTTTTGTTGGCTGATAATTTTCAGCTTTTCAGGGTGGAAGGGTGGTAATGGGTCTTTGTTGGGTTCACTGGGGCCACCAGGTGTCCCCTTTAAATGCCGGGAAATGCCCACCGTCTCAAATAGGCTCTGCCACCAAGTCGGCTGTTGCACATCCTCGTTGTAACCCTGGTAATGCAGTTTCACACTGCAGCTGAGCAACAACGGCAAAAGGCGAGCATCTGGCACCTTTAAATAACGAGATATCAGTGGCTAAGGGAAGGACAACCCTGACAGAAAAACCCTGGTCCTCCAGGTTGGGGGTTGAGCAGTAGGCTAACCCCCTACTCTCATAAAACTTTCATGGTTACAGAAACGTCTACAGAAATTCGTATCACTCAACCAGTCTTGGGCGAAAGAGGGGCAACCCCAAACGGGATTGAAATGACGCAGTGCAGCCAAACCCACACTGTGGACGCTGTAAGGCCGAACCGACTACTCACACCCAGGACTACCATTAAGATTGGGACATGGAATGTTAGAACCATGTTCGAGGCAGGAAAAGCTCAACAGATTGCAAACGAAATGAGTAGATATAAAATCAGTCTACTTGGTATCAGCGAAACAAGATGGACCAAGTCCGGAAGGCTTAGGCTAGCATCTGGCCAAACGATACTTTATTCAGGCTATGAGGATGACCACGCAAGGCACATGCACGGAGTAGGCTTTATGCTCTCAGCGGAAACAGCCAAAACAATGATGGGATGGGAACCGGTTAATGCAAGATTGATTACTGCAAGATTCTATGGTACCGCTACTAACATCTCAATTGTGCAAGGATATGCTCCAACAAATGACGCAGAGCCTGAGGAGAAAGTGGAATTCTACGACACCCTGCAGAGCACCATTGATAAAATACCAAAGAAAGACCTTCTTATCATTATGGGAGATTTCAATGCAAAGATCGGCAGCGACAACACAGGAAGAGAGGGAGTTATGGGAAGGCATGGAGAGGGTGAAATAAATTTAAATGGGGAACTCTTCGTGGAAATGTGTGCGTTCAACTGTATGGTTATTGGTGGCTCCATCTTCCCACACAAACGCATACATAAAACAACCTGGATGTCCCCAGACCACAACACTGAAAATCAAATTGACCATATCTGCATTAGCAAGAGATTCAGGCTATCAGTGCACGACGTGAGAGTGTGCAGAGGAGCAGACGTGGCATCAGATCACCACCTAGTTGTGGCCACACTGAGGCTAAAGCTCAGGAAATACAACACCAGAAACCCCAAAGTAGCTCCAAGGTACAATATCAAGCTACTTCAAGATCCACCCTCTCTTAGAGCTTTCCAGATTGCACTAAACAACAGGTACCAGGTCCTAGCAGACTTAGCAGATGAAGAGGAACAGCAGAGCATAGAAGGTGTATGGAATGACCGGAAGCAGGCATGGACAGATACATCTAACGAGATCCTAGGTCTAAGGCGAAACCAGCACAAAGAATGGATCACCACAGAAACCTTAAGCAAAATTGAGAGCAGAAGGAAGCTAAAGGACAAGATCAGCAACAGCAGAACAAGGGCTGCTAGAAGGGAAGCGCAGAAACAGTACAACAAAGCCAACCAGGAAGTGCGAAGAGCTATCAAGCATGATAAAAGACAGTTTATTAACAATCTGGCAAAGGAAGCAGAAACAGCAGCAAATCAACACAGGATGAAAGACCTGTATGAACTGACAAGGAAGCTAGCAGGAAAGAAGAGCGCTGCACCAAAACCCATCAAGGACAAATACGGCAACACGCTCACCAAGCAGGAAGACCAACTGAAGAGATGGGGAGAATATTTTGAGGAATTATTGAATCGACCATCACCACAAGGCTCTATAGCCATCCTAGAAGCCGAGCTCATGTTGGATGTTAATACTGAAAAACCCAGCAAGGAAGAAATAGCAAAAGCAATACAGAAACAAAAGAATGGGAAAGCTCCAGGGCCAGATGGCATTCCAGCAGAAATTCTAAAAGCAGATCTAAACACCTCAACGCAGATGCTGTATGAGATCTTTGAGAAGGTTTGGGAGGAGGAAACTATACCTGAGGATTGGAAAGAGGGCTATCTTGTAAAAGTCCCCAAAAAGGGCGACCTAGCAAACTGTAACAACTATAGAGGAATTACCATGCTATCTGTACCAGGAAAAATCCTCAGCCAAATAATCCTGCAAAGACTAATAGATGCCCTTGAGGAGATCTTAAGGGACCAACAAATGGGCTTTAGAAAGAACAGGTCTTGTACTGACCATATCGCAACCCTAAGAATTATAGCTGAGCAGTCGCTAGAATGGAACTCCTCACTATACATCACTTTCATAGACTTCGAAAAGGCCTTCGATAGTGTCGATCACAACACACTCTGGAAGATTCTCCGTCACTATGGAATCCCGGAGAAGTTTATTGCCATCATACAACAGTCCTACTTCAATTCCCAAATCAGAGTAATACACAATCGTGAACTAACACCGCCTTTCTCTGTAAAGACAGGAGTCCGACAAGGCTCCAGGACAGGATTACAATGGACTCTCCTCTCCCAACTCCACGATCTAGATTTTGCTGATGACATCGCTCTACTTTCCCACAACCACAGGCATGCGCAGGACAAAGTCCATTCACTGGCTACAACCGCAGAAATGGCAGGTCTCAACATCAAGAAAAGCAAGACCAAGACAATGCGCATAAACAGCACAAACCAAGCTCCAATTAAGCTAGACAACGACGACATAGAGAATGTCGCCTCCTTTACCTACCTAGGAAGCGTGATAGCTGTTGATGGAGGATCCGAACGAGACGTGTTGGTGAGGATTGGCAAAGCCAGAACAGCTTTCCTTCTACTCAGACCCGTGTGGAGATCAAAGGAAATATACCTGAGGACAAAATTAAGGATCTTTAACACAAATGTTAAAACAGTCCTGATGTATGGAGCTGAAACTTGGAGAGTAACAAAGAACATCACAGATAAAACCCAAGCCTTCGTTAACCGCTGCCTACGCTACATCCTTGGTGTAAGATGGCCAAACACTATCAGCAACGAAGATCTATGGGCAAAAACCCAGGAAGACAGGATGAAGGTCCAAATCAGAAGAAAGAAATGGAAATGGATTGGCCACACGCTAAGAAAACCACACAACAGCGTAACTAAACAGGCACTTTTCTGGAACCCCCAAGGAAAGAGAAACCATGGGAGGCCGAAAAACAACTGGAGAAGATCAGCCGAACAAGAACTGCGGCAAATAGGTCTACGATGGACCCAAATTGAACACCAAGCCCAGGACAGAGAACAGTGGAAGAAAACTGTAAACGAGCTATGCTCCTCATAGGAGCCAAGGCTATATATATATAATTTTCAGCGAAAAAAGCAGGAAACAGCTTGAGTTTTTAACTGGATCGATAAGAGTTTGGCGATGATTTAACAACAAAACGGTGCGAACCAAGCAGAGAAACATGAAGAATATTACATTGTCGATCGTACGGCTTGTGTGAAAGAGTTTCTGGCTCACAACAGGGTGAAGAATCAGGCTTCGTAGAGTCAGCACTCTACGGTGAGGTGAAAAGGAATGAACCGCGAAAGTGGCCGTATGTGACTTTTCGTTGAGAGCGATCAACATCACAACAAAAATCCCCCAAGCCAATTAAAGGTGTGTTTCTTTAAGAAAATCCAAGAATGAATTTTTAAATCTGAAATTAAAGAATCCGAAAACAGGTCTTGTGTCTCTTTTCTAAACAGATCAATCCAAGATCTCATGGATCATGGATGTCTAAGGAACTGAAGAATCCACTTTCAGAGTGGATTCTTTGTTTTCTTTGGTCCAATCTTAGATTTCCTTAAAGAAACGCACCCTTAGTTTCCACATTTTGCGTTATAAAGTACACACTAGTTTATGAAATTGCCGCAGACTTATTTTACAGTTTGAACCCCACTCAGACAGTGTTACTGAGAAATGATGAGCACACAAACAATACCACCATTCACTGTAACACATTGTGACCTAATCAGAAAATTCCACCCTCAATGTGGAGCAAGACTAAATAGAGAAGTTATATTACATTTCTTGTACACAAAAAGCCATCTACAGAGTGCAGTAACGATTTCGCCGCACAAGTTTTTCGCTTGGACTCCATAGTCAACAGATTTCTGTTTTTAGTAACAGTGTCTTCTACTTCGTCGGATTCCGAAATGAATGTTGACTCAGACTGTGAAATTTATTATATCGCTGAAGACATGAAGTAGGAATTCACTCGACGACGATCAAGCTGATTTATTTGTTAGTCTTTTGCTGAGCACCCAGCCGCCCAGCCTCTGGCCAACTAAGAAAAGACAACTAAATACCAGGAGGTAGAAGCTAATAAAGAATTCGAACGAGCTCTGAAGGACAGACTCGAAGGCAAAGATATGTAGAAGTCATAGAGTAATAAGATAATTTGTAGCGCGTGACGCGTGTTTACAATATTTTCGCACCTTCTATCCTGTCTATCTCGCATATTATACCTTTGAAATAACATTCAAGTGCATTCACTTTCTTAGAATTATTTAACTAATGCGTTCATGATTATCCGTCTTGACACAGTGTTTGTACAACTGCTTGACACAGTGTTTGCATTCTTTACGTGCAATGTGGAAATAAATGTAGCGTCGCTTCCCTCCAAACATGAGCTAATGTTATTGTTGCAGTGAGTTGGAAGGTTGTCGAGACTCAGAGAAGAGTGACTTGGAAAGGAATTGAGTTCTGCTAAAATTATCCTCCCGGATTTCTCTTTCAAATTAAGAATTGACCAAGGAAGAAAACTTAAGCATATTAAGGCAGAGAACGTTTGCTCAGAAAAAAAATTCGCTCACTATTCTCCTGCCTTGTGTCTCTGTCGGCTGCGCTGACTGACTGCTGTTTCTCAGATTAGATCCAACAGCGGATGCATGAATCGATAGAGAAGCGGATTTTACCAAATTCGTCTTGCTTAAGCCATGGACTCAGCAAAATCTCTTCCTCTTCCTAAAAATCGAGGCGTCGAACGAATCATCTGGTTTGAAATTCGTCAGTAGAACAGAACAAACTCCTAGATGGCTCTCACTATAGCAAAGATATCAGTGACGTCACCTATTGTTATTAATATGCCAACCAGAGAACTATTGGCTGGTGAAACAAAGCGTTCTTTTGTTTAAAGTTTTCAACATTTAAATAACTAAAAACAATGTTTGTAAACAAATATCTTTGCTATTAAATGCTTGCACGTTTCGCTTTCACGAAATCGACCCATCGCTTTCTACGTTTCTTCGCTTCAAGTCGATCATCTCTAAATAAAATCGGTCTGACGTGAAGCGTAATACCTCCTGTAGGTTTGTTGAGTAGCTACAATCCCCTTACAATGCTCCTGGCTGGCAATTTTTCGAACTACTTTCTCAGCCTTTCCCACAAAAACAAGTAAATATGCGTACTACAGAATCATCGTGTTCTCGATTTGACGTCACATCCGGCCCTGGACCCATGCCCCGTTAAACTCCGTCGCGACCCAAAATGGCGGCATTTGGACGTACTTTGACGGGGCATAAAAACTCGAGGATATAACCAAATCAAAAAAATTTTGCGCCAAATTACTCCACAAAATAAGCTTTATTATTTTAGCGAAAAACATTTTTGGTGTTAGGTGTACTTTAAAACGATAGTGCTCCTTATCACCTCTTTCTGGCGGAAATATTCTCAAATTGATAACATTTAAGGTCTGAAACAAAGATTCTTCGAATACTGCCTCAACAGTCGTCATTTTGTAGAAACATCACGACTGCATACAGGCGGTCCGGAAGTCCCAGAATCTCTGACTCGAAAATCCTTTGACTCCAGAGTCCTTCTTGCGCCAAGACGCCTCCGGCAAGAATTGAGAAAACGGCTATGGGGACTAGAATGGGGTGAGCCGCTACGACCTGGGTAGGGGTAAGCCGCTAGGAACTTGGGCCGCTAGGACCCAGGTAGAGTGGGTAGCTAGGAAATGGGTAGGGGTGAGCCGCTATGACCTGAATAAGGGTGAGCTGCTAGGACCTAGCTAGGAGTGAGCCAATAAGACTTGGGTAGGGGTTAGCAGCTAGGACCTGCGTAGGGGTGGGCCGCTAGGAGCTTGGTAGGGATGGCCGGCTAGGACCTGGGTAGGGGTTAGTCACTAGGACCTTGGTAACCTTACCCTAGCTATACTAGACCATGATCATCTTCACTTGTAGTCCTATTCTAGACTAGACGCCAAAAGCCCCTACCCTTCCCTAGACTAGTTATTTTGCACGTATCGCAGTCCAACATACGTAAAACAAAACCAATATCTTACAAATTAACTTAAAGTTTCAATGTTGTAGACTAAATTATTTCTACACTGGCCACTCAATCCCCCTCCCCCCCGTGTACCCCTACCGCGGTGTTTGTGTCTGGTGTGATACCTTCTCTGGGCAAAGTCATAATGAGGAAAGATGTAAACAATGACGTCAGCGAAAATCCTCCTGTTGAGAGCATGAAATAGATTTTTACCTTGCCAGCAGAATTCTCCATCTCCATAGTAGTCTTT
>JAHPZR010000795.1:0-2500 GCA_019787425.1 Platygyra sinensis | reverse complement strand
TGATGATTTGTACCGACAAATGCAGTTTGCAACGAGCTGTACATGGGGAACTGACAGCCAATTCATATCTCACCAAACACTTCATAGACCAGATGGCCTCACTGCTACAACCACCCGCCCTGTACCTCCTCGCAAACCATCCCGCCCAGTCATAAATCCAGCAACAGGGAAGCAGGTTTGCTACGATTTCCAACGGCACAAGGATTGCCGCTTTGGCTCTTCGTGCAGATGTGGACATGTTTGCATCAAGCCACAATGTCTTGGAACTCATCCACAATGGCAGCACCAGTCTGCTGTCGTTCAAGACCCCCAATTGTGAACCCACACTCAACTGCAGAGATTTCTCCCAATAATTGTACCTTGACGGAAGACCTAGCAGGAGATATCTCGTCCACATCATTGCATGCAGGGAGCAATCTCCCCTTTTACAACACATCATCCCGCAGAGTGTGGGGAAAGCCACAATCATATCTAAGTTATCATATCTAACTTATGTGTGTTTAACACAGCACATATAGACCTATTTGATAGACCCTTGCTACATATGTCATTAAACCGGCGAGAATTAGCCTTAAAAATACATTTTCTAAGTCACGCACACCTTTATCCATGTACCAATACGACCCTATTTGAATAGTGTATGAGAAATAATTAAAACTTCCCACGTACAGATTTTTTTGTTTTTTAGTATAATGGAAAGAATCAGAAAAGGAAATGATCTGCCCCAAAAAATTGGAGGTCACCGAGCATCCAACAAACATATTTGCACACCAAGTTAACCCAAAGGTCATCAGCTCTATATTTTGTCGAGTTTTCGACTCGGTGCGCGCGCTTAAAAATGACGTGGCACGCGCGTGCCCAATGAATAGCGTGTGCACAAAGAGATGCGCAGTACAATAAGCGCGACGTTCTTAAGGACGTTCGCGCGAAAATTTTCCAGTCGAAAGATTTTTTTTAAATTTTTACTGCTGGCAGATGATGAGTTACTTGTGCCAGGAATGCAAAAAAAATTGGGGGTCACCGTCTTCGTTTCAGAGATAAATCGTGTGGTAAACTATACTGATTTCAAAAATTGCCCCATATAATTGAGCACGGTCCACCTGGGTTTATGGTTAAAAATATCGAAGGTGAGTCAACAGAGGCAAACGATCTTAGTCATATTTTGTAGAAGTGGGTCTGTTGCGTAAATAATTCGAAATCTTACTAACGTTTTCACAAAATTTAACCCTTCAAGAGCCATTTGAAACCGCCGCAAAGGTGCACGAAGAGCTAATAAGAACGGAATTCGATGGTGCATTTTGCCAAATATTCAAACTTCTAGTCGATAGATTTTTTTCATTTTTTCCCTAAACGTAGAAAATCAGCAGAGAAAATGATCCATCGAAAAAAAATTTGGGGTCACCGTACGTCCAAGATCGTTAAATCCAGGTAAAGTTCTAGCAATGGCCATCTGCCCTATCATTTGTTTATTTTCTGACTTAGTGCGCGCGCTCAAGCATGACGTGGCATGTGAATTTGCGTGCGCAGTAAGGTTGCGCAGACACGATTGGCGCGAACGTCCTTAAGTGCGAACTGCGCCTTCCAGATGATCCTGAACAGGGAGCAGAGGAGTCCTATTTGACCGTATTTCTAGTTAAATTCACCGTAGAATTGTAGCGCGAATCGATCTGTTAATTCAAATCGCTGTGCGTGATCGAACCGTAAACATGCGATCGTGTTACGCGTCGGTTGAAATCCTATCCTATCCTCACCACGAATGCCGCATACAGCAGTCACTGTGGGCTAATCACTAATGGTGTATCACAGTAAGAATAGAGACAAGGGATGAAACTAATTTCGGTGAAATTTTGAATCGCCCATAAATCTTTAAAATGTGAATGAAAATGCCTCATATCCAGCAAGTGGTCTGGAAATATTATCCGCTCCACATTATAGAAGAGAAATAAATCAGAAAGCTCGTGAAATCTGACTTTTCGGCAACGATTTTTTGAGCGTTGTAAGTTGGCTTTCGTACAATGTGGACCGGAGGATACCGGTGACGGAAATACGTCATCAGCTATTTGATCTGTACCGCGTGCTGAGAGCGATGGAATGTGAAATCAACCGTTACTAATTCAAAACTCAAAACAGCTGATCGTTGTGTTATCATCCTGTATCAGTCTCTTTTAACTCTTCTTTCGCGAACACCGAACTATGGATAACTCGCTTCCAGAAAAACGGCATCAAGAAGACGATGGGAGTAGCTGTAAAAAATTGAAAGTGGAAAACAAATCGCTCTACAGAAATTGGTGAGTTTTTCGGTTTGTTTTACGATCATCGAGGATAGCTGCTGCAACGGTTTAACTCCAACATAATACAGGATGATAACACAACGATCAGCTGTTTTGAGTTTTGAATTAGTAACGGTTGATTTGAAATGCCATCGCTCTCAGCACGCGGTACAGATCAAATACCTGATGACGTATTTCCGTCACCGGTATCCTCCGGTCCACATCCAACG
>JAHPZR010000794.1:57500-81655 GCA_019787425.1 Platygyra sinensis | reverse complement strand
GCTGATTTGTCTGTCATAGAAGGAACTTAAAACATTTAAAATGCTGTGGATGCAAAATTTTCACGATTGACACTTTATTGTTTGATGTAATTAACGATGAAAACGTCACGACAAATATGGTCTCTATTGTCCAGCAATTTTAGAGCATTTACACCTACTAATTTTTATGTAAGTTGATTTCTTTTCGTGATCAAAGCGAATATAGTCCTCAGTGGCTTCTATTTTTTCATGCGAACCTTGAACTTTGTTTTATCTGAGGTTGGCGTCTTGTCTCCAACGTTGTGATTGACAGTCCTTCGTCCCCACAAATGTCAGTAAAGACATCATACCGTGAAATCAACTTAAGGAGACTTTAGGCAACTTAGGGCAATTTAGGGCAGCTTAAGGCACCTTAAGGCAACTAAAGGCAACTTAAGGAAACTTAAGGCAAATTTAGGCAACTTTGGGCAACTTTTTTTTTTTTTTTTTTTTTGGAAGAATTGGTGATTTTTATTTACAACAATAATACAACTGCAAATTACAGCAGAGATAACTATTTTCAAATTACTCTAAAACAATACAGTTACTTATTTGACTTACAAAACCAACACTTACACTGCTTACAATGTAATACAATTACTGATGCTGCATTTTATAATTAACAATTAGATTATGAGCTCGAGATTTCTATGAGGTGATAGTTGATGAGGCCGAAGGCCGAATCAACTATCGCCTCATAGAAATCGAGAGCGAATAATCTAATTGTTTTAGTAGAATTCTAACTGAAATTAACAAAAATAACGGTTTCCAATGATTTTTCGACGCATTATTGAACTTTACCCTTAAGCAAAGTTGCACGTATCGAACTGTTCTTGGCAAATTTGCAGTTGTTTACGCGCGTACCCGCTTTTTCAATATTTTCAAGTTTTTAAAGTCAAGAAACCGTAAATGTGCTTATTTTAGTTTTCTCAGGAATGTAATTACACGTTTACATCTAAATTTCCTTCCAAAACCTTGGAAACACTATTAAAACATCGCATTTCGTGGATGACCGGCAGCAACTGCACTCTAATGGCTGATAGTATACGAGTAGCTCAGCCAATCAGATTGCAGCATTTGCATTAGTAGGCATGTAGAATTCTACTAATTTCTGATAGTAGTAGATTTTGATATACATTTCAATAAGAAAATTACCATAAAAGCGAAGGTACATTTTTACGATTATTTTACAAATAGAGACATAAGGGTAGGAGTGGCACATCCCCTGAGACAAAGATATTTGGCGCAGCTCATGCACATAGTGTTCCCCATTTTGCTCTGAATCTCCTCAGTGTGTTATTTTTAAAAGCAATTGTACGTTCACAAAGAATCTTTTCATTAAGTAAAACGCAGAAAATTTCAAAACTGGGAAAGGCGTTATTTAACCATGAGAGAAAGATGTGGTATTTTGCAATAATGACATAATGATTGAGGGCTTGAAAAATACTTGATTCAGGCTTATAGCCGCATAAAATATCTAAAGCGCTTAGGGTGACATTTTCCGACCTCTTTTCGTTCCACCAGCTAATTACCCTTTGCCAAAATAATTGAGTACTGGGACATTCATATAGAAGGTGAAATAGATTGTCATGAGGGTTGCTACAACAATCACAGCTCGGAGATGTTCTCAATTTCATATTGTAAAGATTGCTGTTATTAGGTAGAATGTTATGTACCATCTTATATTGAAAACATCTTAGTTTGTTTTCCATTGTGACCTTGAAGGGTAATTCATAGACAGCTTTAGTCGAGATATTTTGTTCGACTAGTTTCCTTTCTACATTCGGAGGCTTAAGCATTTTCAGCACATACATTTTACGAGCAGTTTTGGCGGTGACCTTCGCGGACGTGAGGTTGTGTCCCTCACTGTTATCAAGAAGTTCTGAATTAAGAATTGATTTTTTCCATTCATCAGGGATCGCAGCAAGGATACCATTATAAGTTAGAAAGTTCACTGACAAACCACATTTTCTTTGAAAATCGGGTCTCGATAAATAGGTTCCTCTTTCGCTTAAACGATGGTGAATTTTTGTTACCCCTTTTTTATACCAAGACGAGTAAAACACTGGTTTCCCATCTATTCTTATGAAACAGTTGTAATATAGTTTCGTGTAGATAGTCTATAGTGGTGGAGGGGTTCTTAGAGTACAACTCCTGCCAAACAGTCAGTATGTCTCTGTAAAAGCTTGGCACACGTGAGGTCAAATTTAAGTCGCGTGTGTCAAAATTACATTCAAAAATAAATCGACCCCCGTATTGAGCTGTAACAGAGGAGAAGACGGAGCACCATTTACTACCGTCAGCTTCACATAAGGGTTTGACCCAGGCTGCTTTGAGAGATTTATCTAATATATTGAAATCAACCATATTAAGACCGCCTTTGTCCACAGGAAGTACTATTGTTTGACGTTTTACCTTATCGGGCTTGCAGTTCCAGATGAATTTAAAACAAACATCATTAACTTTTTTAGCGAAGTTCGGAGGCACTTTGAGAACAGACGTATTACAAACTAACTTAGAAATTGCGAGTGTCTTAACAATACAAATCCTTCCTATGAGGGTTAAATTCCTAGTCGTCCGTTGATTTAAAATGTCCTTCAGCGTTACAAGCTTCTCTTCGAAGTTATTTTGTAACTAGTGGTGGAGTCAGGCAAAAGCGACACCTAGTGCAAACACATATTTTTCCGGCCATGGGATGTTAAGTGGAGCGCGTTTGTCCAAGTGGCGTTTAAGGCTTCCAAGCCACATTCCCTCTGTTTTCGACAGATTTATTTTCAGACCTGAGCAGGCACCAAAATCATTTAAAAGACTAAATAAGTGACTGGCCGAACGCTCATCCTTTATAAACGCTGTAAGATCATCTGCATACATACTTAGTTTTAATTCAGTGTCATTGATTTTTAAAGCGTGGATCTTTTCATTTTCTCTGATCGCCTGGGCAAGCACCTCAATTGCTAGTACAAAAAGAAGCCCTGACAAACGGCAACCTTGTCGAACGCCTCTGTAGAGCTGGAAAAAGTCTGACACATGACCATTGTTCACAACACAGCTTGTGATGTTAGAGTAAAAAGTTTGGATCCATTTCCGAAACATCGGGCCAAACTTCATGACCTCGAGTACCTTGAACAAGAAATTCCATTCTAAGGAATCAAACGCTTTTTCAAAATCGATAAAGAGTAACATGCCTGGCAAATTGTTTTTCTCATACAATTCAATCAAATCGGAAATCAACCGAACATTTCCCCCAATAAAGCGATTTTTGACATAGCCTGTTTGATCTCTGTCGATCAACATTGCCAAAATCTTCTCCAGCCGCTTTGCAATAAATTTCGTGGCACTTTTGTAGTCGCCAATTTTTTTAAGAGAAGAGTGTCTTTGTTTTTCTTGGGCAACAAGGAAATCACTCCCCTTCTTTGTGAGATCGACATTTCACCACGCTGGTAGGCGTCGTTTAAACAGTCTTTTAAAGGAATTGCAACATAATCCCAAAAACACAAATAAAATTCTGCAGTGGGTCCGTCAGAACCTGGGGTTTTACTTTTCGAAAATTGTTTAAGAGCGGATACGCATTCTTCTTCGGTGATAAGTCCTTCGCAAGTTTTCTGATGTTCACCATCCAGTCTTTTTGTGTTGTTGCAATTTATAAAACGCGGTGCTGAAACATTGAAAGTATCTTCTGATATTTGAGAAGAATACTTGACTTGACTTGTTTCCTATATCTCCTCTGGGAGAATAGGGCCGTTGACTTGTCTCCTCCAACCCGCTCGGTCTCTTGCAGCAGTAGCAGCTTCGCTCCAGGTGGTGAAACCCATCTTCTGCCTTTCTCCTTCTACTGTTCTTCTCCATGTTACCTTTGGCCGTCCTCTGGTCCTCTTCCCTTCTGGTGCCCAGGTCAAAGCAATGCGTGGATTCTGTTGGTTGTTCATGCGCAACACATGCCCTATCCAGCGCCACCTCCGTCTCCTGATCTGTTCGCTGATGGTACAAGTTCTAGCTCGTCGCCTGACTTCCTCATTTGACACCTTCATCGGCCAGTATATCTTTAGCAACCTCCGTAGACACTTGTGTAGAAATGTGTCCAGTTTTGCTTCATCCCTCTTTGTCATTCTCCAGGTTTCACATCCATAAAGTAGCACTGCTATGACATTGGACTTAAAGATCCTGATCTTGGTGTTTTTGCTCAGTTCTCCACTCCTCCAGATCTTGGCTAGTTTGTTAAATGCCCCTGTAGCTTTCCCTAGACGGTTCTTGATGTCATCCTCGGCCCCTCCATGCTTGGTTATTCTTGCTCCTAGATAGTCAAAGCTGTCCACGTCCTCTACTTCCTGCCCATCTATTAAAACTGCGTTGTTGTTGTTTACGTTGATCCTCATCACTTTGGTTTTCTTGGTGCTAATTTTCAAGCCCGTTCCCTTCCCACTTCTGTTCAGGCAATCAATCTTCCTCTGAATCTGCCCGAATGTACTTGAGATAAGAGCCAAGTCGTCTGCAAAATCTAAGTCTTCTAGCATGGTTGTCATCTTCCACCTAATACCTGTCCTTGCACCTTCGACTGACCTCCTCATCACCCAATCAATCACCAAGAGGAACAGGAACCCTGACATATTACATCCTTGCTTAACACCCGACTTTACCTCGAACCAATCTGTTCTTCCATCACCATCCACCACAGCACATCTGCAGTTAGTGTACATGACTTGCACCATTCGCACGATCTTTGTCGGTATTCCATAGCACCTCATGATCCTCCAGAGAGTTTCTCTGTGTATGCTGTCGAAGGCCTTCTCGTAGTCCACAAAACAAAGGTAGAGGCTGGAGTTCCATTCAGCTACCTGCTCAATTATATTCCTTAATACAAAGATCTGTTCAGTCGTATTCCTTCCCTTTCTAAAGCCAGCTTGTTCTCCTCTTAACTCAGCATCTGTTCCAGCAACAATTCTCTTAATCAGGACTCTTCCCAACACCTTGGCTACAACAGACATGAGGGTTATACCCCTCCAGTTCTCACAACTCGTCAGATCTCCTTTCTTGGGGAGCTTGATGATAAGCCCTCTGAGCCAATCCTCTGGAACACTTTCTTCCTCCCATATTTTGTTAAATAACTCATGCAGGACCTGGATTGTGGTGTCAGTATCAACCCTAAGAAGGTCTGCCGTGATACTGTCGATACCTGGTGCCTTTCCACTTTTCATGTCCCCCAATGCGCTCTTGATCTCCCCCCTTGTTATCTCTCCTATGTCAATTCCATTATTCACAACATCTGTCTCCTCCACCTCAGTAGCGACTTCAGGAACTGGCCTGTTCAGGACTTCTTTAAAGTGTTCTTGCCATCTCGCTTTAACTTCACCTTCTTTAGTCAATAACTTTCCTTCCTTGTTCTTTACCATTCCTGTCTTTCTTGGTCCTTCGTTACATAACCTCCTAGTTGCTTCATATACTCCTTTCATTTGGCCCTGACTTGCAGCGTCCTCTGCTTCTTGTGCGACACCATTTATCCAGTCTCTTTTATCCTTCCTGAGACTCCTCTTCACCTCCTTGTCCTTTTCTCTGTAGTCAATTCGTGCTTTGTTCTTCAACCTCTCCGATCGTGAATCTCCTATCTTCTTTTTCAGTTTCCTTCTCTCCTCGATCTTTTTCCAGCTTTCTGTGCTAATCCAGCTCTTACACTTCTTCTTCCTGCGTCCCAGTACTTTCAGTGCTGTTTCAGTGTAGGTAGTTTTGATCTTCTGCCACATGTTGTCTATGCTCTCGGCTTGGTCAGGCTGTTCACTATTCTGTTGGTCATCTGCACCCATGTCGTTTTGGTCTGACGTCTGGAGGATTCTGAACCTATTCCTCAGCTCAATCTGGAACTGTTGTCTAATCGCAGGCTCTCTCAACTTGCTCTCCTCAAACCTGGTGGCCCCTTCCTGTTTCTTGCTTGTGCTGTTTAGCCTGAGTTGGGCCTTAGTTATGACAAGATTATGGTCGCTTCCCACATCAGCTCCCCTATGTGCTCTCGTGTCTTGCACTGACCTCTTAAACCGGGACCTGATTGCCACGTGGTCAATCTGGTTCCGGTACTGACCATCTGGGGAGGTCCATGTGTACTTGTGCACATCCTTGTGAGGAAACATGGTTGATGTTATAGCGAGGTTGTTCCATGCACAGAAGGACACAAAATAAAATCAAAGGGCTCTTATGAGCCAACTCATTCATGTTCTTAGCCATGAAATGACTTAAGTGTTTCTTGTGTATTATAGCATTTAACAATGTTGGTGGTGCATCAATAAGCATCAAGCTTCTTCCTGACATGTATCTTCGCTATCAGCAGGCTTACAATTGACTGATTGGGTAAACCATGACGAGACGCAGCGGGGTCTATCTGGAAGTACCTGAAAGGAATGCGGGGTTGATAGACCCCCATTCCTTACATATTTTTTATGTTCGGCTGTCAGGAATTAACGCGTGCAAAGTAATATGTGTCAAAATCCGCCGCCGCAGCTGCCAAAAATAATTTTTGTCACCGGAAGCACAGAGGCTGCCGCGCACGAAAACAAATCCGGATGATTTGGTCTTCGTAAAACTTGGCGCTACAAACCCGCCAAACCAATCGAGCGGGGAAACCTCTGCCGCTCGCTTTCGCGGCTTCGCTGCTTCGTGCACGCGCGCTTAAATTGCTTAACCCGCCAAGCTACGCAGGCTAAATTTTTTTTTGCATGCAGCGGGGACACTGAGAAATGTCTTTATTTAGATCCATGAATTTGAGCAGACAAAGCAGCAGACAAAGCTTACCACGATCCACAATTACAGAAATTAATTACGTATCAACGCGTACGCTTCGCCCATTCGTTTCTGCTTCCCGAGGGGCTTTTTTCCTTTTGTCAACTGCGGTCTCAATGAAAATAAACTTTCGAGTGTGTGATAGAGATACCACGAGAAACAAATATTCTTTGCAGTGTAAGAAACTCATTTATTCTTATGTATTTATTCTTCCAATTCATTTTTCCGATTTCCTTTAAGTTCTACATCCACTTCCGTGGATGCCACTGTAAACCTTTGTGATAACTGAATAGTTAAAATGAATAACGGAAGTTATTAAAAGCAACAGTGGCACACTCCGACGAAACGTCTGGATGCCACTGTAAACCTTATTGATAACTGAGCAGTTAAAATGAATTACAGAAATTATTAAAGGCAACAGTGGCACACTCCGACGAAACGTCTGGATGCCACTGTAAACCTTGTTGATAACTGAGCAGTTAAAACCTTAAAAGCAGAAATTATTAAACTGGCAACAGTGGCACACTCCGACGAAACGTCTGGATGCCACTGTATACCTTGTTGATAACTGAGCAGTTAAAACTAAAAGCAGAGATTATTAAAGGCAACAGTGGCACACTCCGACGAAACGTCTGGATGCCACTGTAAACCTTGATGATAACTGAGCAGTTAAAATGAAAAACAAAAATTATTAAAGGCAACAGTGGCACACTCCGACGAAACGTCTGGATGCCACTGTAAACCTTGATGATAACTAAGCAGTTAAAATGAAAAACAGAAATTAATAAAGGCAACAGTGACACACTCCGACGAAACGTCTGGATGCCACTGTAAACCTTGATGATAACTGAGCAGATAAAATTAAAAACGGAAATTGTTAAAGGCAACATACTGGGCTCTGTGAATTTCTGCGCAACATTTCGACGAATATCTGAATATTGGAGAAACGCATAGGTCTAAAACGTAGAAGTGTCTTATTTAGTTAGCTTCTACAACATCACAATTTCTGAGTTTCTTTCACTGGATTGTTTTTGATTAATTTTTTTTAATTGCGTGGCAGTGAAACAATCTATTTTGTTCTTTGGTCTCCCGTGTCCCCCGTGGGTAAAGGGGAGGGGACGGCTGACATTCACAGATTACAGTAGTGTTTGTTTTGCCGGTTCTTTGTGCGATGCAACAAAAAGGAGGAGAAAATAAATAAGACTGACACGCAACGTTTCAAAAGGCTTTAAAAGCAAAAGCCAGAGACTTAAAAATCGGATCGCTTGAAAATATACGGATAAACACGATTTTAAGACTTTCTGTTATCCAATTAACTGAAATTTTAAGCAGACAACAAACTCTTAAAGCTTACCTTTTTGCCGTTGCTTCTTCGCGGTGTTTGTAAGAAGCAGCCGGTATCTTCATCCCCATTTTGTGACAACACAGCTGATGAAGTCGTTGGCATCTCCAAACAGCGATTCGCTGTGGCCTTTGCATGCAACAAGGGTCGAACAGCCACGTGAGTGAGCGCACCATCGGTCTGTTGTTGTTATTTATATTGACTCAATCGATCAAAACACTGTGATCAAGGCCACTTAGTAGCCTCTTAACCTCTTAAATGCATTCTCTTTAAATACACCAGAATCTGGTAAACGCAAACGACGGAAACACGATTTGACCGGTGACTTTATATTACGAGAGAAATATTTTACCGCACTCCCGCCACAAGCTTTTCTACTAAGAACTACCAGGTTTAGTTAGGATCTAACAACGGAGCACTTTTGACCCAAGAGAGGGGCAAAGATCCCTGCCTCTGAGACATTAAATCGCGCGAACTGCACAAATTTGACCTTCGACTCATTCTTATCAAGTTACTGAGATATGTGAGTCATGAGATACATCAATCGTCAATCTTTCATTTGATCTAACATGTTAATCCTAATAATTTAATCCTCTTTGATTTCGGTTTCCTCTCTCTGTTGACAGAAATTTAATCACGTAGTAAACCGCAACCTAATTAATTCGGAAATCATGTACTTCCAGTCCAGACCTACTTGCGTCTCGTCATGAATCATTTGCTGTACAATAGCATCATTCTTTATGTTTTGTTGTCAAGCATTTGTGTTCATTGTTTAGTAAATGTTGTGTCATCTAAATGAAGTGAAAGCCTCATTCACTGTTTGCTTGTTACAGTTTATGTATGATATTTTATTCCAAAAAATGTATGTGATTAGTGCAACACTTATCAGTACACCTTGAGAAAGCTTGTGTAACTGTTTTTAAAACTGTACCATATTACAAAAAGTACAGATCTGGATGAAATTAAAGGTGGTGAGCTACAAATTGTACATCAGTTATCTGCCGGCTAAATGAAGTTGAAAGTGTGTTAGCTTGGTTTTCGAAGGAAAGCGTTGAAGTCTGATGGAGTCAGTTTGCCAAGACAATCCACCTTGAACTCAAAGTATTTATCATTTAAAGTTCTTGGGTTGTCATTGTCATTGTTCATTTGACTGTATTATTGTTTATAATAATTACTTATTACTTTTTTTTATTAAATAACTATTATGGGTAGCCAGGAATAATCCAGCAGATGGAACATTAACTGCTGCCCCTGAAATTAAATAGATAAAAAAGATGAAGATATAAATAAAAATAATTTGGAAGATACCAGAAAGAGGGCACTTCCCTTTTTAGTAAACCCGGGCCTAGCAGGACAAGAGTCTTGAGTGAAAGCAAACACACTGCTGATAACTCTGTTCAACTCTGTTTTCAACAACCTGAGATATTGAATAGATTATTTACCTGCATTTCAATCCCATTTGGGTGACTACAATAGTCACCAAGTGTTACACAGCTTTTAAGATTGTCAGTTTTGGTATCATGGTTAGATTCATTAAACTTGATGTCTTGTTTTGCCTGATCGATCTGGGTCTACGCGTGTAATACACGAGCGACGATAATCAGCAACGAAGTACAGATTCCATTCCACTTTATGCATTTCAGGATATCATCTGTTACTGATAATATTATTATTCGACTTAGGGCCATTATTATAAAGCAATAGTAGTCATCTGGCATTTCTGAGGAACTAGCAATTTCATAACGCTGTAAATAAGCTTATTAGTGAATGGAGCTTTATAACAATTGTCACGCAGCGATCGTAACCCTGGCGAATATTTCTGGACTCTTAGTCTGAAACAGACTTTAGTTTAGTTCTGGGTCATTTCGATTTGATGCGTGGGCTGTATATGTTTTGCTTAAAGCAAATTTAAACAATTAAAGAAAGCAATATTTACTCACCAGAAATCACAAATGATTGAAGTCAAAATCCACAATGGCTGCCTTCAATGAGCTGAGAAGACTCATTGAGCCCGTAATGACCATAATGGAGGCCCACGAATCCGACGAATATCTCAAACCAGTTTGGGCTCCACAAATTCTAAAATTTTTCAACATTTTTAACAAATTCACTCCATGTATCAACTAATACAGTATACATCTCATCTGGCGTGGACAACATTCGTAAAATATGGCTGCCTTCTTGGGCACGTAACACGAGATGGAGGGAAGGGTAGGTACGCGGGCTCATTTTCAGAGAAAAAATAAATATTTAAATATATATCTACAGATATGTTTTGGTCTCATTTTATTCACTGAATGCCTACATTTATTACACAAATTCTCTCGCAGTGTTTTGCAATCATCCAGAAAGTGCATTAATTAGGCTTGTCATGTTTGCTATTCGTGGCAAGTTGACTACTTGGTCAGCGGTTGCACAAATCCAACCAATTTGTTACGTCACTTTCGCCATTTTTGCTAACGACGTCACATCCGTCTACGCAGATTTCTGCTAACGCCGTTTTCCCCTCTCTGCAAAAAACTCATCCATTGCTTCGCAATGAATGAGTTAAAAATGGTACTCATAAAACGATGGTACTCATGTTTAAATAACATCATTTTTTAACTTTAAATTTGTATCTTCCCATTGCGTGTATTGACAGACAATGATTTATGTTTCTTTTTGCATTTTGTGGTCTACAGGTAATTTGTGGATTAATAACCAGGAATGCCCACTAATGAGGACATTTTAATTTACTGGTGAGTTAAACTATGGATTATGACATGTTTAGGTAGCTACTGATTGCTCAGTTTTAACATAGTTATTTGCAGGTTATTTGTGAGCCCACTCCAGCCTGTCAGTTTTAACGTAGTTATAATTGTAAGCCCTTTCCAGTCTCTCAGTTTTAACATAGTTATTTGTGAGCCCAGTCCAGCCTCTCAGTTTTAACATAGTTATTTCTAAGCCACACACACTCATCACCTGAACCATTCAACATGTGATTTTTGACCAGATATTTCTCTACTTTATAGAAAAATTATTAAAAGCTTTTTGGCAATTTTAAAGGCAATTGATTCTCAATTATTGGATGACCTTCAGCAGCATTAAAAAAAATAGGTACGCAATGCGTACATGTGACTGCTATTTGGAAATTCAACAATCACATGGAAAACAAGGCAACGCACGCTTCGCGAACGATGGACATTTGCGCTTTGTCTCCGTAGCTTTTGGGTTTCACTGTGGACATTGGAAAACCAAGTACGCGAGTGAGCTTTTTTCATTTTCTTACGTTTGTCTTTAATTTCGTTAAGGTGTTGTCTCAATATTGTTGTTGGTGGGTGTTGTGCTAAATAATGTGGCTCTATCAAAGTTTCCCCAGCAAAATTTTAGATTCAATAATATGAATTGCTACATTTTGACAGTCTGCAACTACCTGTACAAACAGTGCATCGCACCATGTACCTTGCATTGACATATTATTTATATATTCATTCCATGAATTCTCAGTATTGCTTTCAGTAAGACGTTTAGGGTTATTGCTAAGGTATTGAACACCAGCTTGTCTAATGAGTAAGTGATGATTGGGATCACTATATAACTGATGAGAAACTGCTCGGAAAAAAACAGTCGCCTTCACCCCCAACATCAACAGGTCTCAACCCTAGCTGACGTAATCGCACGTTTCACAACATAGTGGAACCAACTGACAATATAGTTTAACCGTTTAAATTTTGTTCAGGGCCTGGATTTAATTGATATCACCTGATGTCAAAGGCTTCATTCTCGAGACACAGTGTCTTTTGGTACTGCTGGTTGATTTTGTTATTTTGTGATTACTTAGGGAAGAACTAGTTATTTGTTTGTTATTTTACAAAAGTTTGCTTGCTGTCACACTTATCAGTTTTTAAAGTTACTGAAAAAAATATTCTTATTTGTGCAGATATGTTACATACCATAACTTATAGTGAGTCCTTAAGCCATACCATCTGGACGATTTAGGATTATATTTTCTGAGAATACACTTCAGCTTGCACCTAACTTTTCTCTTTTTCATGGATCTTATAACCTTTATTGGTAATCTAGACGGCTCTCGGTCTCTGCGTCGTTTCATTTGTTTAACTATTTTGGAATGGCCACGAAATTCTTTAGCACAAGATGGCGTAAGGCCACAACAAGGCTCATCATTGCACAGAAAGTTTTGCTTAAAGTTTTCCTCGGGTAATAGTTATGCACCAGTCAATGTTAAGCCCCCGGGGGGTGACCCCGGGAGATTTGGCAGTATTTCCTTTCCCGTGGGTGAGGAATTGACATAACACAAGTTCCCAAGGGTGTGGTAATTGTGACAAAATCTACAGGAGCCTGGAACGTAGTCCCGCCATCTTGAAACTATACCCAGAGCTCCTTGGCATTGCAGCGCCATTTTGGAAGTTGCTTCATGTGGTGCCCTTCACTCACAAGTGATCATATTAAATTTGCCTGCTAACTTCTGAATATTCATTATCGCGTTGGACTTAAAAACCTTGTGAAAAGGCGCTTGGGAAATGCCGCCTTTACAAGGCCTGGGATACAGCAAGACGTAAAAAAGGCTGTGGCAGCGAGAGGATTTCAAGAATTTGTCAAAGGAGGTGAATGTTTTGATCTCAGTGTTAATCTTATGAACGATTGATAGTATGAGTATCAAAAGAGAGCACAAATAAGGGAATTGAAATATTAATTTTTCATGGTAATTTTTACTGATCATTATCAAACTTCTATCGTGATTAGCTCCCACCAGTACTGGGTTGGCTTCAAGATCCCAACTAATGACTATGACTGGAAATGCCCTCTCTGCATTGCAGAAGATCTCATGTGATATAAAGTTTGTTTAATCTTTGTTTGAGTAACAAAGAAATAAATTGCATTGTAATTTTCATCATCTTAAATCAAACAAATTTAAAACCATGGAAGGGGTATTTGACATCAGTGTTTTCCCCCTGGGTAAAGGATTTGCCATAAAAATAGGCAAAAATGTCAAATCCCCCTGGGTGTGCCCCCCCCCCTTGGGGGGGGACTTAATATTGCTGGTGCATTATGTTCTGATATCAAGGCTAGGTTCACTAAAAATTAACTTTAATTACATAATAGCTATCGAGAAGATTACTAGTTCTTAAACAAATTCGTGCGTATAAACTTTCCACAGCTTTCGCAGACGTTCGGGCAATCAGTGATAGATGTTTTCGGCCTTTGTTTCCCCACATACTGTATGGGGCTGATAAAACTTTAAAATTCGTGTGTTCGCGAGCAAAGGAGTAACTCTATGGCACCGAGCTTAGATTTGCCACAAGTCGACTTTATGAATTTCAGAATTGAATATGTTAGGCCACGAAGCGGCCACTGTTTAGGGCACGAAGCGGCCGAGCGAGCGAGAGGTACTGAATAAACAAGACGAAGGACTTTTCAGAAAGTCTACGCCGAGCTGTGCATCGATCGACAACTTGTCAAAGCCATTTATTTGGCCAAGTTGACCCGTACATCGAAAGCCTGGACATATTGAGACAACGCCTTTTAAGAAATTCATGACAAACTTCAGAAAATGAAAAAACTCACTCACTTTCCTCGCTTTCCAACGTCCACAGTGAAACCCAACAGCTACGGAGACAAAACGCAAAATGTCCTTCGTTCGCAAAGCGTGGGTTGCCTTCTTTCCCACGTGATCGTTGACGCAATTGCCGACTCATTTCCTCGAAGTCTATTGGTTCCGAATGTTGTCTTGAATTCGTAGTTTTCTCGCAACCAATGGTAAGGGTTACGATAATTCACGACTGATTGAGTGACGACATTCATCGTGGTTCACGACAGATTCACGACAAATGGTTACGCTTTACCTGTTCGTCATGTGCATAATCACAAAATGGACTTGTAATGAAAACCTCACCCAAACCTCTATAAAAAATTTCACACTTGTACTGTATGAAGTAGTGATCGAAATTTCTACAGCTCTGCCTAGTGTCTGCATTTGCATATGCAAATAGCAGACACAAAAACACTTCTAAGGCTCAAATGGGCTTTGTAAAAACACACCTCTGTAACTACATGTGAAAATTATCATGGAATGAATAACTGCATACATTTGATATCTTTTGTTTTATCAGAAGCATCACGTTGCAAGGAAAGTTTCAAATGCGGAAAAAACAGACACTGCCTGATGGACCCTTTCCTTCCTAATCAGCCACTTTGCGTATGCAATGAAGACGCGAAGCTAACCCCCTATGGAGAGTGTGTAGGTGAGTGATGCCCGTGCAGTCAGACACTACAGTGATAAGATATGTATACATTGGTTTTGATGGCTTGGAAATTGGCGATGTTTGAAGCGATTCACCTAGAAGAGTACAAGGCCTGCGACAACATTTGACAAGGGCAGTACAGCAACGTTCCACTTTAAACGTTTTTTTTTATATTTTTTTCTTCAATTGGATACGTAACGGCGATGAACGTTGAGGGTTTAGGTGGACTGTAACAGCCAGGATGTTTGAGAAACACATCTCGGTTGTAGCCCTGGCCGGGTTTAACCTGCTGTGTTACTGACCTACAAAGCTAAGCTGAAAATTTAATTATTCTCAGTGTCTCGAGCTCTCCATACAAGTAACGAGTAGCTACAGTTGAAATTAATGCTTGAAGCTCTTCCACGAGGGATATGAGGGAGTAAACAAATACTTATAGTCACCCGGAGCACGTTTAATATTTCAAAAACTAAGATAAGCTTCAGCGTATATCGAGCACTGGTTCCTGCGCAGAGTCCTTTTCTTAATAAGTAAGTAAGTAAGTAAGTAAGTAAGTAAGTAAGTAAGTAAGTAAGTAAGTAAGTAAGTAAGTAAGTAAGTAAGTAAGTAAGTAAGTAAGTAAGTAAGCTAAGTAAGCAAGTAAGTAAGTAAGTAAGTAAGTAAGTAAGTAAGTAAGCTAGTGAGCAAGCTAGTGAGCAAGCTAGTGAGTGAGTGAGTGAGTGAGTGAGTGAGGGAGGGAGGGAGGGAGGGAGGGAGGGAGTGAGTGAGTGAGTGAGTGAGTGAGTGAGTGAGGGAGGGAGGGAGGGAGGGAGTGAGTGAGTGAGTGAGTGAGGGAGGGAGTGAGGGAGGGAGGGAGAGAGGGAGGGAGGGAGTGAGTGAGTGAGTGAGTGAGTGAGGGAGGGAGGGAGGGAGGGAGGGAGTGAGTGAGTGAGTGAGTGAGTGAGTGAGTGAGTGAGTGAGTGAGTGAGTGAGTGAGTGAGTGAGGGAGGGAGGGAGGGAGGGAGGGAGGGAGGGAGCGAGCGAGCGAGCGAACGAGTGAGTAAAGTCTTTATTTCACGAGGGAAACGTAAAATAGTATTTACATGTGACTAACAGGATAATAACTACTAAAAAGATTCTCGGCCTGACGTTTCGAGCGTTATCCCTTCGTCGGAGCGAGTCGAGGAATTGTGCGATGAATTGGGTGTGGTTTATATACAGAAAGATGAAGCTACGCTATTCGTTGATGCCTGGTAAAGTGAAAAACAACAGAACAAATTAGTTGAGTGAAAAGTGTCCATTGATACCGTGAGGATTGAGAGTGCCGATTTGAAAATAAACTTTGGCTCTAGAGTTTAGCTGCTTTCCGTACTTCCTTTATGTAGGGAGAGGCCGCAGACCGCCATATGTTGCTTAGAATGATTGGGTAGATTAAAGTGTCTCGCGACCGGTTTAGATGCATATTTGTAGTCTTTTTCTACGTCACGAAGGTGTTCTCGGAATCGGTCGTCTAGTCGTCGCCCCGTTTCGCCGATGTATAACATTTTGCAATGAGTGAAAGTTATGCAGTAGATGACATTGGCTGAGGTACAAGGTTAAATGATCAGTGATCTTTTTTTTGTATTTAAATTATTATTATTATTTATTATTATTATTATTATTATTATCATTATTATTATAATTATTATTATTATTATTATTATTATTATTATTATTATTATACAACTTACATTGTTTTACTTACACTACTTACAATGTAAAAGACTACAACAAAACAGAACTCACATCATTGGGAAAGAAAAGAAAAATTACATAGCAAATATGAACAGTTACAAAAGACAACAAGGCTGAAAAGTGAGTAAGGTAGTTAAAGGTTAAAGCTTGGAAAAAAAAACCCGGAGGTACAGCGTTTAGCAAGCTTGATTTTCAGAGGCTTAAGATCAGGATAAGGAGAGTAAAAGTATAACCTTTGGAGCCTTCCCGCAAATTATATAGCAATTATAGTGTATGAAGCATTTTGTACCACTTCTGCTGAAATTTATTGTGGGAAACCGTGACAGTAGATATTTGTTTTTCAATCTGTAAGTTGTATTTCAGCTGTTGCGCATATTCCCTAAAAGATGGAGAGATGTTCTTAAATTTACAGCAATAAATGTAATACCTTGCGAGGAGCAAACAGTGGCTTACTAAAATATCGTCTTTCTCTCCTTTAAAACCTAAACATTCATATATATCCAAAACGTGCGTGGCTGGTATCAAAAGAATTGAGATGAAAAAACATTGAACCCTTCCCAAAAGCTTTTTATTACCGAGCATTCCCAGAAAAGATGGATTAATGTCTCCTTGTCTGTTTTGCACAGATCGCAAAGAGCAGTGTCTGAAATTCCTACTTTAGATAGAAAGGTATTCGTGGCTATACGTCTGTGGAGAAATTTGAACTGGAAGTTCCTTATCTTAGTGCTGATTGTACACAACCTTGGTAGTAAATAAATCGACCTCCAGCTCAAATCCTCTACCACTTCAAGGCCACAGTCCTTTACCAATTTTTCTTGACTCTTTTACGGGCGAGTAGAATTTTTCCTTATAAGAATTTTATAAGCTATTTTAGTCGGTTTGGTTGCTGCAATCAGTTTTTGTACTGAAAACTCCTGAACTTTTTCATCTTACGTCTTGAATTTCATAGACCTGAAAGCGCTCCTTATGGCCGCGGTCACTCCATAAAATTCAAGGAAAGAGGCAGATGAGCAATATTTCTCTCTAAACTCTTTATAAGTTATGATCGTAAAATCATCGTTAACAAGATATTTGATATTGTGTGCACCAGCTTTGGCCCAGTGCTTATAGAAAACAGGCCTATTAGCAATTCCGACTAAAGAGTTATTCCATATCAAACTGGTACAAAAGTCGTGTTTGGAAAGGAACGAGTCTCTGAAATTTAAGTCCACCCAAAATTCGATAAGTTCTCGAAGGCAGTCATCCTTAATATCATATTTCGTGGCGTCTTTTTTCCCCAAGTTTCCAAGAAAAACTAGTTTTCCTCCCCATTTTGAAAGATAAAAATCCAAAAAAAACTTTCCATATGGATTTACAATGATCGGAAATGTACTTTACTATCCACGCGATCTTTAAAGACTTATTAAAAGCCATGGTGTCCAACATTTTTTGACCAACATCGCCATAGTCGGCAATCATTTCGGACCGTTTTATTTTGTCACTTTTTCCATCCCAGAGGAATTTGAAGAGCAAATCATTGATTTCTTTTAAAGAGTTAAAACATGTACGTAATGAGGACATAATATAGACCAATTGGGATGCAGCTTAAGTTTTTATAATTGTAATCTTTCCAGGAAGCGTTAATCTCTTGTTTTGCCAATTGTTAAGAATACCTTCAACTTTGTGAACCCTGTCTTGTTCATAGTTCATTTTCATTCCTTCATTTCGGTCCGTGCAAAACCAAACACCTAACGCCTTAACTTTACCATCCGCCCATTTCAAGTCTTTTTCTGGGCAAATAATTTGATTTGAACCTTTCTTTGATCCTATCCAGAGAGCTTCAGTTTTTTCACAGTTAATTCGCAGGCCAGACAGTTCACCGAAACTGTCTAGCAAAGCAAAAGACCTCTCAAGGGACGCTTGTGAGCCATCTAATATCATCGTAGTGTCGTCCGCGTATTGACTTAATTTACACTCGACGTTTCCCACGGAGATTCCTTTTATCTCGTTATCTCCACGAATAGCCGTTGCTAACACGTCGGCACAGAGAATAAATAGGCAAGGCGAGAGTGGGCAGCCCTGCCTTACTCCTCTACCTAAACGAAAGAAACCCCCAGACCATCCATTATTTATTATGCAGCTTTGGATATCAGAATAAAATAAATTACTCCAAATAATTAAAGAAAAACCAAAACCAAAATACTCTAGCACTTTCCACACGAAGGTCCATTCAATAGTATCGAAAGTTTTTTCGAAATCGATGAAAAGAAGTAATCCAGGAATATCTTTCAAATTAGTATAGGAGATAACATTGTTGATCAAACAAATATTTTCGGCAATAGAACGGCCTTTCATAAAACCGGTCTGATCGTTATCTATAGGATCCGGCAACACAGACTTTAGACGAGAAGCGATCGCTTTTGATGCAATTTTGTAATCACAGTTAAGTAAGGTTATGGGCCTCCAATTCTTCAATTCGTTCAATGTTTTGTCCTTTTTCGGGATCAAAGAAATGATACCCCTCCTCTGAGTTATAGCTAGATTTCCTTTTTGATAGCTTTTATTAAGAGAACTTATAAGAAAAGTAGATACATCTTTCCAGAAAACTTTATAGAATTCAGCAGGGAGACCGTCTGTACCAGGTAATTTACCGGATTCCATTGACTTGACAGCTTCGAAACATTCTCTTTCAGATAAGGGGCCCTCGCATTTTTCCTTATCAATTTCCTTGAGTTTGTGTGGGTGTTCATAACCAAAAAATTTTTTTCCAAATCTTCTGTTATTTTGGTACTCTTGGTTGCGTACAGATCACTATAAAAAGAATTACACTCTCTTAAAATATCTGAGTCATTTGTAAGATTTGCTCCATCTTTAGCCTTGATCTGCATGATTGTCTTTTTTTTTGCAGTGGCGATTTTCAAGGTTCAGGAAATATTTGTTATTTTCTCACCTTCATTATACCACCTCGCTTTGGATCTTATTATGGCTCCTTTTGTTTTGTATTCAATAATGTTTTCTAATTCCCTTTTCTTCACCCTCAATTGTTCAGCAAGAGCTTCTTTGTCGTTGCTTATACAGCTCTCAAGTTGCCTTTCAAGAGCGGAAATATCATTTTCAATATCAGCTTCCTTGGTCTTCATTTTCTTTTTTTTCGCCTTTGAGTATTTAATTGAAGTATCTCTAATTTGAAGCTTAATCATTTCCCATAACAGCACTTCGTCTACTGTTTCGTCACTTTCGTACTGGCTGACCGTTTCAAGAATTGTAGATTTAATTTTGTTCACGTAATCCATTTTCCTCAAGAGTGACGAGTTTAATTTCCAAAGACCTGGTCCTCTGGGATGGGTCTGGTAATTACTAACGATGTTGTAAAGAATGGTCTGTTTTGTAGCCGGGAAGGATATCAGGTTTTAAAATTCTTCCAGTGAGACTTACACTTACGAGGAAAAAGTCTAACCGACAATGTATTTCAGGCTTGTTTTGTCTCCATGTGTATCTTCTCCCGTCTGGGTTTAAGTCCCGCCATATATCAGTCAGATCAAGATTATCCCGAATACTTTGAATCACTTTCAAGGCGTTTCGGTACGTCGTTAATTTACCACCCTTTTTTGTCCTTCTTGACATCCATAACAAGATTGAAATCCCCCCCCCCCCCCCAAGAATAATTTCCTCACACCTAAACATTGACATTTGTTCACGTATATTTTGGAAGAAAAAGGGGTCGTCTTTGTTAGGAGCATAAACATTACAGATGGTTAAGTTTAGCTCACCGACCTCTAAATCAATAATAATGTAGCTTCCTTCCTTATCACATATTTGTTTCAAAACCTTAAAGGCAAAGTTGTTGTTGAAAAGGATAGCGACACCTGTTTGTTGCTTGCAAAGCCGCTGAAAAAAAGCCGTATAGCCCCATTCAGCGGCCTAAGTCTCAAAGGACCTTTCAGTACAATGGACCTCTTGCAGCCTATAAATAGAAAACTTTTTCTTTCTTGGCCACTGAAAAATTTCTCTTCGTTTTTCGTTGTTACCCAAGCCTCGCACGTTAAGAGATGAAATTGTTATGTTAGACAGTGAAAGCTCTATTGAAACTTAAATAAATTAGTTGGGTTTCATACATAATAGATTTTCCCACTCGATACACTGCACACCAAAAAACATAACTAAACAAAAATACATCAATAACAACACCGATTACATTAAACCTAAAAAACATACTCAGTTTGAGAAGGTCTCCATGGCAAGCCAAAGCACATCTTTCGGTGAAGAGATGTCAAGCCTCTTGTCGCAAGATCATTCTTGTAATTATTCACTCTGTCTGTTCGTAATCATGGTATGTATCTCTGACCGTTGATGTATAGTTCATCGTGGACCAATTTGGCGTCGCGCCCCTCTTTCTTTGCATCTTTTAAAACCCTCACTAGGCCTCTTCGAATTTCTACAATCTCTCGCGGGAAATCTTGTGAAATTCCGAAGACTGTTCCAGCAAGAGAACGAGCGTTTGATAGTACGAGTTCTTTATTCTTATAGAAACTAAACTTTGCTATGATCGGGCGCGGCTTCTCTCCATTTGCATTTCGTTTACCAAGTCGTTGTGCACGTTCCATTGAAATTCCATCTATGTCGTCTTCTTTCAACTTCAATTCGTCTTCTAGAAAGGACTAAAGCAGCCATTCAGTCTTGGCGCTAGTTTCATTCACTTCTTCAGGAATACCATAAAATATCAAGTTATTTCTACGACTGTGGCTTTCTAATTTAATTGCGCGTTCCTTCTCGAAGCTGGCACTTTTTGTCAAGTTGTTCACACCTTTCTCCAGCTCAGATATCTTCTTTGCCTGAGTATCGACTCGTACAGCCAGAATTGTGATAGACTCGTGAGCGAACTCGAGGCCTTTTTCTAAATCAGCGTTTACTTTTTCTAACTGCTTTTGCTTTTCTTTAATCGCGTCGATTTCTTCCATCCGCGCCAGAACCAGGTCAAGTTTACGGTTCATCTCAATTATAGTGTCGGCCATATTGCGCCAACCACCGCAGGTTTCGTCGACTTCGTTATCTTCGGTTTGTGAGCCTGATTCTTTTCTCCTGGCCCTCTTTCGACCTGTCTCTGGAACTTCGTTCCCCGTTTGGTCTGTCATAGTGCTTTTGACAAGCGGAGAAGTTATTAAGCCATTTGGAGCGAAAGACTCGCAGACATCAAAAAGTTGCGTCCGTCCGCTCTGGAGGTCGGTCCCAATCCACTGATCAGTGATCTTGATGGATCGTTTGGGTCCCGACAATCCACCGTTAGAAAAAAATGGCCGCTGCACATTTTACCACAATACCTTGCGACCCAAACTTAGCCCAATGGGCATGTAGAAAGATATGGTTTAACGGCAATCGTTCTTACCTATAATAGGGACCTTTAGATCGGAGGACCAGGACGACTACGAGTACGAGTTTTCTATTTCTGAGCACGCGCACTTCAAAAAATGTCGGCCTCCAAACCTTATGCGCATGCTCAGCACGGAAAACTCGTACTCGTGGTCGTCCTCGTCCTCCGATTTAAAGGTCCCTAATAATGCAAATGAAAGAACATGTTTTGCATCGTGCGCGTGCGCGTACGCGTGCGCATTTAAAAGTTCGGGTTTGGTCACTCGTTTGGAATGCATTTCTGACTAAAAAGTTACCTACGTTTTTGTCGCGTTTGAAGGTTGCGAAAAGATTCTGCCAGTATCGGGATCAATTTGAAGTAATTTAAAGCTTTTTAGAATGATGGATTTCACTGCTTGGTTGTGAGACGTTTGTAGTGCTGACTGCCGATCAATTTGTTGGGCGCGATGATGGCCTGCTCGAACAACAGAGGCAGGATAGCCACGTTTGTCAAAGAAATCGCACATTTCCTCTGATTTTAAGGAAAAATTAGAGTCCTCACTACAAAGGCGACGAAGTCTAAGAAACTGCGAAAAAGGAAAAGGATTCTTGACATGTGATGGATGTGAAGGTGAATACAACAAATAACTATGAGAATCTGTGGGTTTGTAGTGCACACTGGTGCATAAGCCGTTGCCTTCGATGGAAACTTTGCCATCTAGAAATGCTAAAGAAGAATCGGAAATTTTTCAGGCATATTTAGGAGCCAGATGAAACGAATTAACAGCAGTTATGGATTGATTGAGTTTTTCTCTAGTAGAAGGAGTGGCGCTGATACAGTCATCAATGTAGCGACGGTAGAGTTCAGGTTTGGGACCGTTGTTTTCATTGAAAAGACGAAAAGATTGGCGTAGCTGTGTCCCATTTTGGACCCATGGCCATACCATTGATTTGTTTATAATTTAGCGAATGAAAAACCCTTTAGTGTTAACACTAGTTCAGCCAGGCGGAGCAGTGTTTCCGAGCTGCTTCTCAACGTAGCTCCATCTTTCTGTATATAAACCATACTCGCTCCGACGAAGGGCTAACGCTCGAAGCGTCAGCTTCCAAATCTCTTTAAAGTGGCTAATTTTAACCCAGTTGATCACACCAAATTATCTTGTAATACTCCCACCGACTCAGCACAACGGTTTCTTTAGAAACTTACCCACTTTATTCATAATAAATAGTACTCGTGTAGTAGTACTGATATTCTCCTTGTACCCTGGAATAATCGTTCAATATTCGTATTTGCTCTAGATTGCTTCGGGGATGCGGACTGCAAGATTAACTCTCAAACATGCTCCAAACAAGAATGCATTTGCAAGGATGGGCTTGTAATGGGCGACGACAAATTATGCAAGCCTGGTAAGAACGTCAAACACAAGAAAAAAAGAAACGTGTTAAAGTCATGCAGACGCGGCAATAAAACACTGATTTGTGGTATTAATAGTAGTGATAGTAATCTTTGTTATATAATTAAACCCCTCCACAAATAAGTTAATTCTCTTTTGTGGATGAATTTGTTTGCTTTTGCACCGCTGGCCCATCACCGTGGAAAACAATACATGTACCTCGAATTGCCTTACAGTATTAGCAGTAGTAGGTAATCCCTCGTTTTCGAGAAGGATGTCTGCCCTTGGTAGTGTTCAATTTAATTTAGTTCAATTTTGACTGAGCAGTCCGATTTTCGAAAGGCAGATTCGCAGACAGATGGGGCATCTAAGCTCTGTAGACACTGTGCTGGTAGACCCTTGCCTCTCTTTTGTCTCTGGCCGGAGTCTCTTTACTCTGTTACTCACTGTGCTCCGCACCAGTGTGGCTGGCATATCACCAACCAGGTCTGTTGCTGGTCTGTTGCTTACAGTGTGTCGTACAGTATATAGAAGCAGACAGGCCGAGCCGAGCTCCAGGCATGTTAACAATTTAATTAAGCACTCAAAATTGACAAAACTTCGAAAGCCCTTAAGATTCACAACTTTAAAAAACGTACTCTTTGAAAATGAGTACTGAATATGCTAGAAGAAATTTTGCTCACAGATATTTTTCACAGATCTTGAACAGGGCTTGGATTGCACTGAGCTAAATAATTTTTCCTTCAGTTCACGTACTAAGTCAATAAACTCATGATGTTTGCATTTGATTCTTGTAGGGCCTCTACAGGGTTGCAAACATAACAAAGATTGCGATTCTCGTGCGAAGTGTATCAGAGGATTGTGCGTTTGTGGAGGAAGCAGCACTGGAAACGGGAAATTCTGCAGAAGTAATTATTATGTATCATTCAAATCGTAGGCCCGTCTACCGTAAACTGGAGAATTTGAAAACGGAGGTTTCACCCTGAAACCGTATCAAAATGTTTTCCATCTACACTACGCCAAACGGGTTTTAAAACGCAAAAATCACCGGTCGTTTGGAAAACTCGCACAGAAAAACCACACGAAATCACTATCGTGACGCCATCATTTTCAAAAGGTCCTTTTTTCAGATTTTTTTTATGTCCACGGGAAAACAAAAAGCCAAGGTTTTCAAATTCCTCTCGTTGGAAGAGCGTTTTTGAAAGCTTCAGTTTTCGAGAAGGATTGCTCGGTATGTTAGCAGGTTCACATAGCAAAATGACTCGCTCGTTAGGCCTCACGAAGCGAAGAACCATGGTAGTTGTATCCATCAAAAAAAATATTCACTTCAAGGTGATCAATACAACTACCATGATTCCCTGC